>JAHHFK020000713.1:0-65202 GCA_024533555.2 Aedes koreicus | reverse complement strand
CCCATGAGAACAAAAGAAGCAGACAAAACAATTCATAGTTCTGACCGTGACCACTGAATAGAAAGCGCACTCACACTCATGCGAATTCTATAACGAAAAACATAAGGCAAAATGAAGCAACAAAAATACAAAAATGAAATTTCATCAATGTATTGGTTATTTAAGATGATTACTGATTACATACACACCTAGAAAAAATTCATAAGGTTATTTATGAGCTTATTAAAGGTCGTCCATCAATGACGTAGCATTTTAGGGGAGAGGGGGGGTCTAGTGGATTTGTGACAATATGATACGAGGCGGAGGGGACACTAATGAAAATTGAACATGGCACCATTGATGATGGCCATTTAGAAGTATCACCTCGAAAAATCTTGAAGTTTGATACCCATATTGATATGGTTCCGGACATTTTCGAAATTGGCCACTTCCCCCTGGGCACCTGGAACCTACTACAGAGTGTTCAAGGCAACTGATCGTCTTGAATATGCTCCCTGAAGCACCTCCATGAAAAATCTTGATGTTTTGGTGATATATATATAATTGGAAGGATATACATCATTGACCATAGTATCCGGAACCAGTTTTACGGAAATGGCCATATTTCGGAAGTTTTTCCACGGATCTTAGTGTAATTGCCGGCATTCAATTTTCAATGAGTTCTAGTTTCTAGGAAAATAGGGGTCATCGATGCAACTTCACACCACACAAAAATACGAGCAGCAGAAAAAATGTCTTTTTGACATGCCCTCTGAAAATCCGGAACATCTCCGGTGTCCGGTGTCCAGTATTCGTGACCATGCATGTTCCCGAATCTTGACTAAATTTGCCGTCGAATGCTTCCGGTTTTGTCCAAATTCCACAATTTTTCAAATTTTTTTTTTTTTTAATCAGTTTGTTTATTTGTTAGGCTCAGGCGTGTGTAACACTTTACGGAGCCGATATTCAATATTGTTATTAACAATGTATAATTTTTCAATTTTATTAAAATGGGTTGCCAATTACTCGTGGCTAGCTCGATGTTAATGGGTCACATTATCGTTTGGAAGGGGCTAGGCAGGTAACTTATTGATGGTATTATTTGATGCTCATGGTTGCGACATCTATCAAATCCACGGTCCCTGTAGTCCTTTTCAGGAACTAAGCCGCAGATGGGTGACCACTGCTTGCTGGGCAGGTATAAGTAGCACGGAAACAATTTTTCAAAAAGTTATAAGGAATTGAATTTGGGCAAAATCTTGCCTATCTCAATCATTTTGCCTATCCTTTGTATGTATCTTATTACCAACGACGAACCGACATGCCACAGAAGCAGTTTGTTTTTTTCTTATTTGATTGGAGATAATACACAAACCAAGGGATTATAATTTCTACATCAGCTCACGTCATTGCTCACAATATGCCGAAAACGGATGGGCAGACGGCGGTAGCTTTTAACGATATCAAATATATATTTATTTAGTTATTTATTTACTAATCTTCGAAAATATCGCACAGACAGACACTATTAACTAATGACTAAAATATATACTGGCACTAATTAATGAAAATTTAGCAATGAAAATTTACAAAATTTCCACTAAATTATTTAACACAGTGCCAACGAAAAAATAACAATTCGCACTAGAAAAACATAAAATAGCAATAAGAAATTGATAATTCATTTTCAATAATTCAAAAGTGACCGGTAAAACTTTCAAAAATAGCAATGGCAATTAGTATAAACGCAATAAAAAAAATCATAGTTTTCCGTCATAACAATAAGTTTTAGCGCTATACATGTGACAAAAGTCTTTAAATTTTTCAAAGCTTTCCAATCAAGACCAAACAAATTATTTTAATTTTTATTTTTTTATTTTGGATTTTTTATTGCGATTTGTTTGGTTTCAATTGGAAGATTTGAAAGATTTGAAGACTTTTGTCACATGTATAGCGCTAGAACTTATTATTATGACGGAAAACTATCAGTTTATTATTGCGTTTATACTAATTGCCATTGCATTTTTTGAAAGTTTTACCGGTCACTTTTGAATTATTGAAAATGAATTATCAATTTTTTATTGCTATTTTATATTTTTCTAGTGCGAATTGTTATTTTTTCGTTGGCACAGTGTTCAATAATGTAGTGGCGATTTCACATATTTTTATTGCTATTTTTTCCATTTTTATTGATGTTTTATTATCCTGCCATTAACTAATTCTACTTCTAAATATTGACTTTGACGTATTATAATTAAATTGGTCATAAACTTCGTTATGTTATAAAGACGACAACAGACATCAAGCGGATTTTTCTGTTCAAAGTGAGTACGGTGAATAGGAATACGGATAAAATCAACACGTCGAGTTCTTCTGTCTGAGACGTTGACATTAATGTTGCTCAACAGTACCGAGCAGTCTACGTTGTTATTTATGATGTCAAATATAAACAGGCGTTGCAAAAGTATTCTCATACTAGACAGAGTCGGCAGGTCTATCATAGCACAGCGATGCTCGTATGGTGGCAGCCGAATAGGGTGATTCCACGGCAGCCGACGAAGCACGAATCGAAGGAAATTGCGTTGAATTCGGTCAATTCGATTTATTTGAGTGGCATGGAATGGTGCCCATATGAGCACACCAACGCTGCGTACCATCAATAGAGTGTTTGCAAACAGTAAACATCTTCGAACTGCTTTGTATTACGTTTGATAAATCCAAGCATGGCGAAAGCCTAGGCCGTCGTTGCTGTGATGTGTTGGGAAAAATTTAGCTTACTGTCCAGTAGCACGCCAAGGTCTTTAACGTTGCTGTCTCTGGTGAGGCTTGTCGATGCCATTCTATAATTGAAAATAGTAGCATTCCTTGTCCGATAGAAAGTGATGACATTACACTTTCGAACATTAACTTCCATTCCGTTTAGCAAGCACCAATTCAGCAACGTATCAATGTTAGCTTGGATGGCACAGCAATTAACTGGCAAAGAAATAACACGGTAGAACTTCAGGTCGTCAGGGAACATAACCTTCGGGGATTCAATCGATCCACAAAGATCGCTTATAAACAGCACAAAGAGAAGTGGGCCCAAATGACTGCCTTGAGTAACGCCAGAAGTAATAAACCGAATTTGTTCCAACAATGCGCACGTAGGCTCTCCGCTTGGTTAGGTAGGAAAGTATCATGCGAGTCAACCTGTTGGGCAGGCCCACTCTATTCAATTTATCAGAAAATGCAGAACTCTATCGAACGCTTTGGTAAAGTAGATATATATGGCATAAATTTGTTGTCGTTATTCCTGTGCGTTGACCAACGAAGAAACATATGTATGTCATCAGGTTACTTATAGTTGAGCGCTTTTTCACAAATCCATCTCCGATTTCCAGCGGAGATAATGTGATGAACGTGTGGATAAAGCGAATCGTGAATAAGGCTTTCTAAAACTTTCGGCAAGCAACTCAAATTTGAGATGCCACGGTAATTCTCTATGTTGAGTATTCTGCCCGTTTTATGGATGGGAGAAATTGCAGCTATTTTCCAAGCACTCAGGAAAATACCTTCCGTCAAGGAACGATTAAAAAGTATTGTTGCAGATACGGTGAGCGAGAAGGCACATTTTTTATAAAAAGCGGAGAGGGATAATCTGGTCCAGCTCCTTTGGAAGTGTAACTCTACTGTCTGTAATCCCGGAAAATGCTCAGTAGCAAGAGACCTCTCGAGCTGTGTCTCAAGGTCGGCTTCGCGAACAACTTGTGGATACTGTCACCTGATAATATTTTTTTTGAGAATTGAGTACTATGATTCAAAATTGAGACTTTATTGAAAGAACTATTGGATGGGTTGGTTTGGTGGTAAATGCTAATTTCGTGGGTGTGGTGTAAAGTGGGTGGTTTTATTGTTCTACAAACGTACCGGTAGTGACTGGTGTTGATGATTATGATGATCTGGGACTGCTTCCACAACGTAGGCCGAGAGGGGAAGCCTCCTTTGCAGGGAGGATTTCCGAGACAAATCGCTTCTTAGCAATTGTTGGCCAGAGGAAGCGAATATCTGTTACATTTAGACCTAGTTGCCACTGGGGTCACTAAGCCGTATCGCGTGCGCGTCGGTTGACCTCGTCAACGGAAAAGATGGCGGTGTCGCCAAAACAGTAACATAAAAGGTCTTGTGAGGGTATCGAGTGGATTTAGCTCAACGATATAATTCGTCTGATTATGTAAGGCAATCCCCCTGCTAAATTACCTGAATTGAACTTTAAAAATGATCTCACTCGAATCTAGTATTTGCGACCACTCACTACTTCAAACTAGACACCTTTCATACGCGAACGCCTGGACAATTCTGAGCAATGGTTGATCAATCGTGGCTCCTTTGACCCTTCGCTTTTCTATTTATTCCTACTATGGCTGAATACTCCATTTTCCATTTTCCGCCTGAATCATCTTCCAGTAGTTACACCCACTGACATGGAACCTCTCCCGACTAAACTGTTATACAATTTGAATTTCATACAAATCCCTACTGACAAATTATATTACTGAATATATTTACTTAACCCTACTAACCAACACCAAACAAATGTATAAAGACGTAACAGTACATTTAAAATAATTAGCACCAATTAAAAATCACATAAATTCTGTACCAAACGGTTACACTATCCCCCCACCTCGGAAAATAAATGTTTGAACTTGTTTGAACATTTATTTACCTTCACAAAACTTACTACAACCCATTTAAAAAAAATAAAGACAATTGTCTATTAATGGTACATACATATTTTGTTTTTCATTCAATTTAAAATATTACAAATAGCAGTTAAAATAACTTTACGTTTACGACGACTACATAACACATTAAAACCTTGCGTAACTAAAAGCTAAATTTCTAATAAAATTTGCCATAATCGAACACGTATGGTCCCCTTACTGTCCTTATGTGTGCCGATGAACACCGAGATGAGCATCTGTGGTGAGTTTCTACTACATTCATCTGTTATCAATTTATCATTCGAGTATAAGGGTTCGCGAATTTTTGAATACGATTTAGTCTACTCCGATGATCGCGCGAGTACTGATCTCTGTTGCGGAATGTGTAATAGATAGCGAATTCTTGGTTGCATCTATTGGTGAATCTGAAGATCGATACGATAAGTGAACTTGTTTCATGCTACTATTTTGTTAGGCTGATTGAATAATTTTATTTCTAGGTTTGTTCCACCTGTTTAGGAACAACTCTAGGAATCAACTTTATTCTCGGTATACTATTGATCAGGTGAGTAGCGATACACGGTTTAGTAGACAATTGTTTCTCTTATTCTTTGACCCTAGACTCCTCCTTTTTCCTTCCAAAAATATCTGCAGTACGCTATCTTTCTGTTGGAGCGCTTCAACAAAAATTATTGATATTGTTCAATCCGGATTTATATCACATGCGATATTTTTCATGCTATTTTTTCTTATCTTCTTTTACAGGCAAATAAATCTATCAACAGCGAAAACACAAACCGTGCTGCTGACAACAACGACCCATATGCACATTTTACAACGACGATGACGATGTAGCACATATTGGACATCACGATCAGGATGAGTGAGACGATGTGCTACGGGACAACGACGACGAAACATGTTATTTTGGTTGGACGATGACACGATGAGCTCCAAAAAAATGTAAAACGATGATAGGCTATTTGCTATCTCGATATCAAGGACCATGCGCTTCCATGGTAAGCTTAGCCCAGTGATGATAGCATATTGTATGGTATAGCGAACTCATACAACTATCTTTTAGGTTTTCCGATCAAAAGCTTCGTTGCCTGATCGAAGGTCGCTGGCGGAAAACACCTCAAGACTCCGTCCGGTTTCATCCGCCACCTCATATGATCTGCTACCTCGCTTTGCGATGATGGAACACGGTGTGCACAACTGTCCATATTTGGCATTATAATGCTCAACCGCTAAAGACTGCCGAAAGCTCCGTTTGACCACTTTCTGGCCAACCTGGTATGTTGGAGCAAACTTTTTACGCCGTACGTTATAGACTTTTCTACACTTCTCATCACTTTTCTGCAGATTTTCTTTTTTCTTTTCCTTCTATTCTTTTCTAATTTGTTCCCTAGCTTCTACTGAAAGTTTCTTCATTTCTCTCTTGCCTATGCTCTTCGCCTTTCACGACTTTTTCATGCCCGTACAGGATGCGGTATGGCGTAAACCCAGTCGAAGCATGGATGGTCGTATTAATCATCTGCTCAATATCTCCGATTCTGGTATCCTAACACGCTGATCCGACTGCATATATGTACGTAAACACGCGTTGATGTTTCTGTTTGTCCGTTCCACTGGGTTGGTTTGGCTATGATGCCTTGCATTTGGCCAGTGCCAGATTCTCCTTTGCTTGAACAGCGAATGGAATTCCTTTCCCGTAAAGGTCGTGGCATTTTCACTAATGACTACCTTCGGCGTTCCATAACGTCGAATCCAAATGTCCTCAACAATTTCGCAGACTCCTTTCGCCTCAATCTTCTTCACAGGAATCAAAATTGTCCATTAAGAAAAAAATCCATAAGGAATAACAAATGGCTGTTACCATTCCTGCTTCTAGGAAGACTTTGAACGAAGTCGAGAGCGAGCATTTGAAAAGGCCTATCAGTGTTTTTCTGACTTCCCATTTTCGGTGCAGAAACCACCGTAGAAGGCTTACATTGCTTACAAGTAGTGCAAGCACGCACGACACGTTTGGTGTCTAGAGCCGTTTTGGGCCAATAGTAACGAACTCTGATTAGCTGTAACGTCTTCTCATAACCGGGATGTAGGACGTCATCGTGTTCCTCCTGTAGAACAGATTGACTCAGTTCTTCTGGTAACAGCTTCCATTCGAACCGGTAGACCAACAAATCCGAAGCTGCTGATACGAATTTATACAACTAATTATCCTCGTTCTTGAAGTCAACGAATCCATCCGGATTCGTTGACTTCAAGAACGAGGATAAGCCGAGGAATCGGTTATCAAAGTATGCCTGGTTTCTTCCACGTAAGGCCGAAATCGCTCTATCGATTCCAGTGCTGCTATACCTTCCTTTTCCGTTCCTTTCAGGCCCTTTGAGGGGTGGTAAGCTTCCGAGAATAGTATGCAACTCCGTGCTACCCCTTCAATCTCCTGCGTCAAAATCCCTGCAATCGCCAAGTCGCTTGCGTCAGTTTGGATTCTAAACGGCAAGTTGAATCTGTGTTTGGCAAGCACTGGTGCTGTGATCAACGTCTCCTTTAAAATATTCAACGCCTTCTCAGATTCTGTGTTCCACACTACCACTTTTGGTTTGCCTTTCAACAAATCTGTCAGTGAGGCAGTGGCATCACTAAAGCAATCAATAAATCTACGGTAGTAGTTGACCATCTCCAAAAATCGCCTAAGTGATCGAACCGATGATGGTCGCTCAAAATTGACAATCGCCTTCACTTTTTTCGGGTTGGGTCTAACTTCCTTAACAAGATAAACCCAAGGTAGGACAACTCTGGAACGCAAAATTTGGATTTTTTGAGATTAATCGACAAATTTGCCGCATTCAGTCGCCTCGCTTCCTCTTCCAAATTGCGGCAGAACGATGTCATCCAAGTAGACAAAAACTTTTGGCTCCAATTAACCGTAGCCCAAAACCTGGTCCATTAACCTCGACAACTTCGCAGGACTGTTAACCAGACCAAATGGCAACCGGGTGAACTGGAAAAACCCTCGCCCAAATACCCGGAAGGCGGTGTATTTCCTCGAATCCTTCTCCAACGGGATATACCTAAACACTTTGGACAGATCGATGGTTGACAGGTATTTCGACGACCCAAGTCTTCCCAAAATCCGATCCTTGTGCGGTAACGGATAGGCATCCCTTTTCGTTCTCTCGTTTAGCTTTTGAGCATCATGGCACATCCGCACTTTGAGCTTTTGCTGACCATCCTCTCCTCCACTGCTCTTCATCACCGGTACAATCAGCATCGCCTAGTCACTGTTCGACATCTCTACGACTCCGGAAGCTATCCACTTGTCTAGCTCCTCGTTGACATTCCGTTGCACTTCTGGTGACCACGTGTACGAGTTCAGTCTTACGGGATCCGCATTTTTTAAACTCTCCTCAAATTCAATCTTGTGACCAATCAAAGGAGTAGTTTCCAATTGCTCATCATCTACAAATACTTCAAATAACTTTTTGACGCCCTTCAGCCGCTCTATTTGCTCCGATGTCAGCAGAATACCTTCCTGTGTCTCCAACTGCTCGGACTCAGCAACTTCCGCTTCATCTACCACGTTCTGGCTTTTCCAGCAAACAGGTGGATGGCTTCATCGAACAGCATATGCCTATTCAACCCCTCTGCTTCGGCCATAAATTCAACTTTTCCACGAACTTGTTGAGCTTCTTCCCATTGTCCCTTCCGTCATCTCGCATTCTCTATTCAGCTACTGACCGAGGTCTTCTTTTCAAACCTTGAAAGCTTTCACGGTCCGATCCACTATTATCAGAATCCGAACCTTCACTTTCGCTTGGTACTTATCTGCCTTTCTTCTCCAGTTTACTCAACCTACCAATCTCTCGCTTTCCCTTCGACTCTTGTTTTCCTATTTTCTTCTCTACTTTTTTCTTTCTACTCTTCTTTTCTTTTTTGCCGTCCAATAATAACTTCCATTCCATGAGGCCCAACTTTTTCCCAACGAACTTGTCTACATGGTCAATCAGTTTCTTAAACATTTTCTCTGAGTTTTCCTCCTTTTTGGTAGGTTTCTTTTTCTTCTTCGGAGAACTGATTTTCTTCTTCGGCTTCATTGTTTTCTTCTTTGGACTCTGTCTCGGCTCACTCTGAGAGTCCTCCTGCCACTCTGAATCTTCTGTGGCTTCGTAACTCTCAAAATTAAGCAAACTTTCCCTCATTCTCTCTTCTGCGTTTTTCGAGCCTTCTGGGTCATCTGATAAAAACGAGAAATAAGTTTTCAACGTCACTACTACCTCTTCTATCACACCCATATTGAAATTTTCCTTCAACCTAATCAACCGGTAATATAGGCGAATTAGTCTGGTTTTTACTTCTAGAATATTTGTCTTCTAACTCTTTCCACTTTCTAGTCTACAGCGAATCTTTGCCAGTTTATCGTCTGCCAGATAAAACTTTCTTCTACACTCTTCTTCGGAATCAAGTAATGAAACCGTGAAATCACCCTTTACTCGTTGCTCTTTTAGCTAACGCCTCAACTTGCGATTCTTGATAGCCCAAGACTCACCACTAGAATAATCAACTTCGCGAATTACTAGTTCGTGCTCCAACTCATCATCGAGAAGATGGCCTACGTTCATCGAACGATATTGTAATTTTAAAAGTTCAGAGTTCATTACGAAAAATAGTATGTACAAATTCAAAATTCGACCAACAAAAGAATAATTCAATTAAAATTCAAGATAAAATGAAATATTTACACGTCACCAAATTAGCAGCTAGATTAGAAACTAAAACAGGTATAAATGTAGTAGATTTTTGTGTTTTATGTTTTATGTTAAATTCAGGACCTTTTTGAGTTCAATTCAATCAAGCTTTGTGTTACTTAGGTAAAAATGTGTATTCTTTTTGTCTTATTTTTTTAAACTTAAAGAATCTTAACTACTTTTTTTTATTAGCGTAATAAATTTGAACGTTCTTTTGGAAATCCAACCAACTTAGACCAAAGTCGTTCCGTTTTGTAAAAGGGAAACTAGCAAAATTCGAATGGTGAAAAGTATTGCACGGATCCTACGCTAACGTCAGTTTGCGTACTCTCCTACCGCCTGATAAAAAATCCTTTGATTTTTAAATTCTACTCGGTCCTCCGATTACCTGGCTTGAACGCGACAAAATCTGGACAGATTAAATTTGGAATAAAACAAATTTGCTGTTAGTTCACTCCAAGATACATTTTTATTCATTTAATTGTGCATTATTAGTGATCTTAAAACTAATTGCAGTTACTTAATTAGGCTGCGTTGGTTGTTTACTTCTCGGATTGTTTTGTTTTGTTTACTTCTTGGATCACCACTAATTCGTGTTCTTACCCGTCTTAAATTTGATTTGTTGTATTGAATGCAGTGTCGTTTGACTTTTAATTGCCTCGTTCGTCTTTACGGGATGAAAGTTCTGGTGTAGCAAGTGTTAATATTGTGAAATTTTGTTTCGAAAAATATCGAAAAATATCGAAACGATTGTGCATAAACTTGCCGCGCGGTTCATTGTTTGTGCTCTAGTAACACTTTTCCGCCTACCGTAGTTTCGTTTCTCGTGCCGAAGTTTGTGTTTGTGTGGTGTTGCCAAACCCATCCACAGTGATTAAATCTCATGCTCGATCAGCGTTGCCAATATTTTTTTTGAAAAAACTGGATGAAAGCAACAAAAAAACTGGAAAAAACTGGATCCTAAAAATATTAAGAAATAGCCTACGTAATCAAAAACCATTTGTGGCATATTACAATTTATATGTTGTATGTAAGATATATTGTTACAATGTGTGGAATTGCTCTGTAATGGTTTGAACTAAACATTCTTTACACTAACACAGATGGTTACTGTATTTCATATTGTCATTGTAAGATTTCTTTAATTCTGGATTATATCCCAACATTTTGACATAAAATAGAATGAAAATAAAGCGAATACAACCGCCAATTCAGCATAATGTTATTTGGCCTCTGCCAAATGATTAAAACTGTATAGGATACTGTTAACTAATACGTATCAACTTTAGGGTTATTGTCACAACAATATGGGAAACAGTTATCAATAATATGGGGAATCGTCAGTGAATGGTTTTTAATTATGCGTGGAACCACGAAGGACATTTTATTTATTATATATCGCATGACCCAAATGACGTTTCGATCTTTGAATCTGCTGTGGTATTAAACATGTACCACATTCAACCCACGGCCATTTTTGTGGAGGAATGACACAAAGTTTTCCAAGCTGAAAAAAAGATAATATTTAAAGTAATTTGTTTCCAATAGATTTTAAAAACTGTTTAAAGCATTCGTAGTGTTATTTTAAAATCAGATGTTATCATTTATGTGCAAACAAATAAAACCTAAACTAAGACTATAACTGAATTTAAAATACAATACAGCAACTGTTCGCTAACTGGGTGCTGTTTAACTGGGCTGCTTTTTAACTGGGCGTTCGCTAACTGGGCTATAGCCCAGTTAAAAAGCAAATAAACTTCAAAAATCAGCATATGACATTTTGTTGTCAAAATCAGCAAGGGTATAGGGCATATAAGGTTCGTAGAGAAGTGAAAAATTGTTAAATTGCACGAAATTGAGTCGTAATGCCATACAAACTGAGTCAAATATTTTGCACAATGGGGTGCACAGTAAGCTACATCACAATAATATATAAAGCATTAAAACAGTCTTTAATTTATGTTTTGCGCAATAGGGGGTTTTAATTTAAAAAAAAAACATGGTTTTTTCCATCCGTATCGATGATGGGCATTTTTCCTAGCACAAAAATATTTTTTATGAATCTCAACTATTTTTTCTCGATTTTTAAACAAGAAAAATCTAATCATTTTTATTTTCACAAACTGACTTGCAGTTTCACAAAGTGACATTTATACAAAGTGACAGCACTTAATTTTCAGTAACGGGGGCTCCCATTATGACATATATGTCAACTTATGTATGCCAAAAATCAATGGTTGGTTCGTTGGTTTAGGTAGTCTGTTTTTTTGTAGCGTGTTTCATGGTGAAAAAGGATGGTGTTGTCTTGCAATCATTATATTTTGAAATTGTTTTTTTCAATAGTTTCGCTTGTCAAAATTAAAAAATAAATTAAATGCCGGTATATTATTATATTTATTATCGAACAATGTTATAATACACATACCCCTATAATACCCTATTAAATATGCCAACCGAAATCTGATCGAAAGCCCGCTCCAAATTTATTTACATTTGAAATGTCAGCCCAGTTACCGAGTAGCATCCGCTAACTGGGCTGTGCACTTAGTCCAGTTAGCGAACGGTTACTGTATATATTTATTTGTTCACCTGGTCAATATTTAAACTTTACAAATATAACTAAACCCAAATAACAATAACAAATATTCACTGTTCTTTGGTCTCTCTTCTAACCGACTCGTACATTTGATAATTATACTTGACTTTTATGTGTTGATTTATTTTAAATTTTCCTGATTTTTCTTGATTGAAAGTAACCAAATTTTTGGCTGCGAAAATTCCCTTCATCACGTTCGACGCGGCTGGGTAGCTCAGTGGTTACCCGTTCTGCTTACTGAGCAGATTGTCGGGAGTTCAATCCCAGGCCCGTCCCCTTCCTTGCCATTTTTCACTTGCCTCTTTCTATCACCACTAGATTTAAAATAAAAAGCAGTCTACTGCGCTTTCTTTCATTGATCGCATCACTTACCACAGTGCATCCATTATCTAAAAATAACCTGCCTCACTAACACAACTATCCTTCCCTTGGCAATTGTAGAGATGCAGTGGTGTTCACGGTCTCTAATAACAACGATTGTCAAACTAAATCATCCTTCCCCCTTCCCCAAAAGACCGTGAGGACGTGGCCGGCGCCGGTACTGATCTATAAATAGAATTAGTGAACTTGTACATTGAAGATGTAAAGCTTACTCCCAAGCTCCATCTATGTGGTTCTCTGTGCAATTCCACTAGTTCTGTCAGTAAGGGAGTAGCAACTACGAATTTGCACGGTCTTTTTTTAAAAAAAAAAAAAAAAATGCTGGTGACATCGGAGGAATCCAAATCGAATGTCATGGATTTTGTAAGGCAATTTTTCATCCTCGTTACTGTGGAGTGGCGTCTGATGAGCTCGACGCAGTGATGAAAAATCACCAAGTTTTCTTGTTCTGTCCCACGACAACGCTAATGAAGGATATGCGCTTCCGTAATACTAAGTGGGCTGCTTATAACGCTGGTCAGGAACAAGCACTCAACTCCCATAGTGATTTCATGATGAAATTGAAGTCTGAAATCATGGACGAATTAAAAGCCGAGATCCGGACATCAATCCCGAATAAGCAACCGTCTTTGTTACTCGGAACAGGCAGTACGCCCTCCCCTTCAATTGCTATTGCTACTGTCGCGCCAGCCCAACCAAAGTTATGGCTTTATCTGTCTCGGATAGCGAAAGAAGTTTCAGCTGAACAGATTTGTGCATTAGCAAAGAAACGCCTTGGTACAGAAAGGTATTATTTACCGGGAGCTCTCCGATAACAGAAGAGTGAAATTTTTTGGCGACCTCTACCTGCTGCCGCCGGACTCCGGGACGCACACTTGCCGCAAGCTCTAAGGAAGCCCATATTCTTCTCTTCGCAGTCGAGCCTCCGCTGTCAGCGACCAGCAGCCGTCCCGGTCTTGTGTTTGAGTTGGAAGATGGGGTCTTCTGAACACTGATTTCAGGCAAGTATGCAGTAAATGCGAACATTTCGTGCGCTGATCAATTTGCTGTTTTCAGTCAAGCTTTGTTACACCACGTTCAGTCATCTTCTGCAATTTGGACACCGGGACGCACACTTGCCCTAAGCCTCAAGGGAGCCCCTATTCCTCTCATCGCAGTCGAGCCTCCACCGCCAGCGATCAGCAGTCGTCCCGGTCCTGCGTTTGATTTGGAAGACGGGGTCTTCCGAACACCGATTCCAGGCAAGTACGCTGCTATCTCGAATCCATGCGCTGATCAATTCACCGTTTGCAATCAACCTTCATCGATCCGAAACACCACCGCTAGCGATCAGCAGCTGTCACGGCCGCTCACAAACCTCGTCCAATACCGCCAACTCCTCCGGGACCTCCCACCGTATGGTTGGTAGCAATCTCAGTGTGCATGGACTGCAAGTTTACTACCAGAATGTCGGCAATATGAACTCTAGTCTAGTCCAATACTTTTTGGCTAGTTCGGACTGTTAGTACGACATAATCGTCCTTACTGAGACATGGCTCAATGATAACACTCCCTCCATAGCTGCTTTTGGTTCGTCCTACAAGGTATTTCGGTGCGACCGAAGTGAACTAAATAGTCGAAAGGTTTCTGGTGGGGGTGTTTTGATCGCTGTACTAGACCGTCCCGTAGAATCGCACCTCGTTGAAGATTAATCTTGCTATCTTCGGGTGTGTTTTCCTCTTCGTCGTCGTCGATCGGTCACCACTGAACGCAAACAGGGCGGTGCTTGCGGTGGAAGTTTTGAAGGATCGTCATCATCGTCATTGTCGGCTGCGGCATATATGGAAAGCTACCATCATGTTTATCATGCGTGATCACCATGCATCACTCACGACGGTCCCTAATGGCTGCTGCTATTGTCGTTGGGGTTCGGGCGTGAACATTCACCCCCGGGCTGAGAATTCTCGAAACGTTGATCCAACAAATGAAGGTTGTCCTCGATAGGTAGCATTGCGATCTTCGAGGTTGGACGCTTATATACGGCATCCCCGACTCTTACGTCAACCGTACGAACTGACTCGTCGGATCCAGGATAAGTTTGCACAATTCTCCCCAATTTCCAGCTCATCGGTGGTAAGTTTTGTTCTTCCAGCCAGGAGCACAATTATCCCAGGCTCCAGATTATGCTTCCTAATTTGATTCTTTGTTCGTCGTTGCAAAGTTTTTCCAAAAATCTTCTCGTAATCTCTGCAGGAACTGCCATCGACCAAAACGATTGATCGAAATCTCTTGGTAGCTCGGTTCCAATATGGCAGTAAGTGAGCGTCCGATCAGAAAATGTCCAGGTGTAAGCACCTCGGGATCATCAGGGCCAGGTGAAGTGCCATAAAGTGATCGAGAATTTAAAGTAGCGTCAACCTGTGTCAAGACTGTCACGTATTCCTCAAAAATCAAGTGAGCGTGTTTCAATATGCGGTTTAAATGGTATTTAGCACTTTTGACGGCTGCCTCCCAAAGACCGCAACAATTTGGTGCCTCGGGTGCTATAAAAAACCAAGAGATTTCCTTCGGCAGACAAAAACCCTCGATTTTTCCAATAGCAGTTTGAGATCGAAACAATTTATACAGCTCGTTCAGTTCTGATTTTGCACCTCGGAAGTTAGAGCCATTGTCAGAGTGCATTTCTCGCAGAAATCCCCTCCTACTGGTAAAGCGTTGCTGAGCGGCAATGAATGCATCTGTGCTCATATCCGATACTAATTCCAAGTGTATAGCTCGAGTCACCATGCACACAGAAACAGCAATATACGCCTTTTCAATAATTGGCTTTCGTCGTCCTTGCATTCGTTGGTCTGACGTGAAAGTAAGTAACGCAACTCCGGGTGATTTTTCGTACTGCAGATCTCCCTTGTGTTAACCAAAAACGTCCTCGCATAATCACAAGTAAGCTCGATTTTCCAACATGCAAATGTTCAATGTGATATGCTCTTATCAACAAATCAACAATAGGGTGCCTCGGCAAGATAAATGGATGTTTGGTCATTGTAAATATAGGTGCAATCTTCCACCTACTCTCAGTAAACCATTGTGGTACATTCTCGATTCGGTTTATTTCATCTCCCAAAACTTCGTGTTGTACTTTCCTGATAATCATTTCCATCGATTGTCGCAATTTAGGAACGGTGAGGTGATTCTTCAAATTATGTTGACAGGAATCCTTGGTTTTACAGTTTGAGATGAAACGCCTCACATATGCGATCAATCTCTGTAGCTTCCGGAAGGAGCTAAACTTAAAGAATACGGGCAAGCCATCAGCGTTATATGCTGAGGTGGAAACAACGGCTGGCGTCTTCAATTCGGGCAATTCTTCATCCGTAAGCTGATTTGGAGGTTCAGGTTCGTACGTTGCTGATCGCAGCAACAAGGGACCTTTCCACCACAACTCGTTGGTTGTCAAGGGCTTAGGTAACGATCCTCTTGACACAATATCGGCCGGGTTCTCCATGGTATTAATGTATTTCCAGGTGTATCCTTTGGTTTCAGTGGTGATCTCAGCTACTCGGTTTCTTACATACACCTGGAGGAGGGCCAACGGTTTGTGTAGCTATGCGAGCACTATTTGAAGCACTGTCGGACCATAGGTTAACGTCACGAAACTTCAACTTTATCGATTCATGGTGTTTCACAACTAAACGGGACAAGAGTAGGGCAGCTAACAGCTCTTTACGGGGAATGCTCAATTCTGCTATTGGGGCGACCTTGGATTTACTACATAGTAGTCGTAACTCGGCAGTACCATCGGGGAAAATATTTTGTACGTACAATACTGCGGCATACGCAGCAATCGAGGCATTTGCGAAACCATGAATCTCCATGGCAACTACATTTGGCAAAATAACACGTCCAGGAATGTTCATCTCACACATTTGTGGTAGAGCGTCGCCTAACTTCAACCAAGAATGTAGCAGTTCTCCTTTAAGTTCCTCGTCCCAAAAAAGACTAGCGGTCCACAGTATCTGCATGAGGATTATTGCATTTACAATGACTGGTGAGACTAAACCCAAGGGATCGAATAGCCTTCCATTCTCCGAAAACACCTTTCGCTTGGTGTATGTCTCAAGTTCCGCTGGGATCTTCGTTGCGAACAAAAACTCATCGACTGTCGGGTTTCAGGCTAGTCCTAGTGTCTTGATTACTTCACGGTTCGTATTGTCCAATCGCACCAACTGCTCTCGTTTGTTATCAGGGATTTGGTTCAGCAATTCCGGGCAGTGTGAGCTCCACTTATGGATTGTAAACCCACCAAGCTGCAATAGCTCATTCAGCTGGCGTTGCGCTTCTATTCCTTCTTCAACACTTTCGACTCCGGAAATAATATCATCGACGTAACAGTCTTCAATAACAATATTGGACGCGAGGGGAAATTTACTACCTTCATCGTTGCACAACTGAACGAGACATCGTGTGGCAAGGAAAGGTGCAGCTGTTGTTCCGCATGTCACAGTTAACAGTTCGAGAACACGTAATCGTTGGTTAAGGTTCCAGTCTCCAGAAAATCCGCTAGAAACGAGTATGATGTGAAGCTACATGTATCTGCCGATTCATTTTGGCTATTTCAGTGGTAAACACCACGACGTGTATGCGAAACCGAAGAAGAATGCTCAACAAATCACATTGGACTGTTCCTCCTACTCGAGAACTTACTCGAAGAACCGAAGAACCATGGTGTGATAAATAATAACGATGCTGGGAAGG
Organism: Aedes koreicus; assembly: GCA_024533555.2. Taxonomy (NCBI): domain Eukaryota; kingdom Metazoa; phylum Arthropoda; class Insecta; order Diptera; family Culicidae; genus Aedes; species Aedes koreicus. Next base: position 48,052 of record JAHHFK020000713.1, on the reverse strand, counting down.
TTGATCGCTACTTTCATCAACCTCTCGGCAGTGGCCCAACGTCTCGTACTAAGCAATTCTGAGTATAGCTTCTTCAAAATTGGATCCTTTTTTAACCGTTTCTCGAGCATCAGGAAACGTCGAAGAGCAACAGATCGATTGTCTTGGAGAGTCGTTGTATCTTCTCGGAATGGGAGTGACACCTCGTATCGTCCAGATGCTGTACGCCGATGGGTTGAACTAAACATTTCCTCGCACGTGTCTGATACATTTTCTTCCTTTATAGACTGTGAAATATCGTCGAAGAGCAACAGATCGATTGTCTTGGAGAGTCGTTGTATCTTCTCGGAATGGGAGTGACACCTCGTATCGTCCAGATGCTGTACGCCGATGGGTAGAACTAAACATTTCCTCGCACGTGTCTGATACATTTTCTTCCTTTATAGACTGTGAAATATCATCAGCATCCCAGAAACGATTCATTGTCTCATTCAGAGCATCAATTGAAATAGGATGGGCCAGAACGGTATTAGCAACTTAGTTGTTTGTTTCTTCGAAGAAAACCCAACCCAAGTGGGTTTCGTGGATTTCGAGAAGATCATCGTCGAGGTGAATATAACCAAACTTCAGCTAGGTGAAAAACTTTGAGGCATAAATGAGCATATCGGCTTTATCAGGCATGTGAAATGCTGGATCTGCCAACTGGATTCCGACAGGAATTGGCCACGACGAAACGTCAATTTTAGCGAACGGGATGGTACCGGTTACCTTTGATACCACAAGGCATTCCACATCAGTGGATAAATTGTAACACCTGGACAAGATTGTTACAGTCAGCTTCTCTCTGGCGTAGACCTTCGCACCGCCTATTCCAGTTACAAACACGTGCGTTGGCTCACGGGTAATCTTTAAACGGTTGGCGATCGCTTCAGACACAAAACATATTTGGGAACCACTATCCAGCATCACTCGACAAGGAACTAAATGACCAGCTGCACTCTCGAGGTTCACAACGGCAGTCAATAGCATCATGGTTTTCGCGGCTTGCGAATGGTTGCAGGAACAGGAAGAATTGGCGCTTGTTGACGGAAAACAATTGGGAACCGCACCGACTTCAACAGGATCGTCCGAAGATTTCTGCTCTGAGAGGGTTTCGATCGTAGGGGGTTTTGTTAGAAGCTCTTCATGAACGAGGGTATGGTGTCGTTTGTGATATTTCCAACAATTGCGTTTGGACGAACAATCGTTGGCCCAATGGCCAGGTTGGAGGCAATTGAAGCTAATTTTCAATTCCTTCAATTTAATAATGCGGTCTGGGATAGGAATTTTGGTGAAAACGGAACACTCATAATGACGGTGGCTTCACCACAAACTTTGCATTGACTTTCAGAATTAAAGGACGTGACAGTATGCACTTTTTGATTCACAGGTTTAACGTTCAATTGTTTGGGCTGAGATCTTTTTGCCGGATGGCGAGAACCTTCGAAACGCTCAAGAATTTGGCACTCACCCTTTAAAACAGCAACGTATCATCGTACTTGGGTGCCTCAACTTGTTTCTGCTTCCGTTCCCACAGCTGCAGGGTGTGGTCGTCCAAACGAGAGGTTAATAGCTTCGTAATGTTAACTCCGGATAGCTCAACCATTGCCAGACCCTGGTATTCCAGTCCGGCGACGAGCCGCTCTCAGGATTTTGTTAACTCCAACAGATTCTTGAAGCTACCCTTCGTCATCGGTTTCAGCTGGATCAATCCATCGACGTGGTGTTAACTATGACACGTTTGTTTTCAAACTGCTCCTTCAACTGCTTCCACACTTGAGGCAAGTTGTTGTCTCGAATCATTTTGGCATTGATGAGACGCGCTGCGTCACCCACCAAGGCCTTATCCAGGTGGTGAAGCTTAATGGCATCAGAATTTCCACTTTTCATGACCAGATCTTCAAACATGGCTTTGAACTTGGGCCAATTCACCACATGTCCGTCGAAAGACGGTATCGGCGCTTTGAGAGGATGATGGTGCATGACAAGTTGGGCTGTGCCACTAGAACCGGCAGTAACAGCAACTAGCTTAGCAAAATGTTCCAGAAGACGCTTTAGGCGTTCGAACGCTTCCGTATGCAACACGTCGAATTCATCCTGCTTTTCATCCAGCTCTTCCATTTTAGCTAGTATAGCCAGACAACCACTTCACGATCTGCTTCGGTGTACTTGGCATAATGTAGCTCCAACTTTTTACCGTAAACTTTTAGTAACGTTGCACTGATTTGTGGATCATCTTCTGCTTTTTTCGAGATTATGGTTTATTTTTGACACTTTTCCCTTTCTTTGCCCATGCTGGTGGTGGACTAGTGGTTGTAACTGCTCGGGATCCCCTGGGGATTTCTCCGGGGTGTGACCAATCGGTGCCATCACTAACATTCACTAATCACTTTCTTTTAAATTATTCAACTTTAATGTTTCTCAGGCTCAATATTTTTCACTTTCACTTTCACTACCAGCTTTTTTGCAACATCCTCCACAGCTTCAATGCTTTATTTTCGCACAATGTGGCTTCCATCCGGCTCGAAGGACCAATGTCAGGGCCTTGCCAGGCTCCTGTGGGTGGAAAGGGAAACTTCCGCGCTCTCACGGCTGGAATGGTGTCGCTCAAGCGTGAAGCCGTCGGTATGGGCAAGTGTTCTTCTCAAGAACTTATGGGAAAACAATTAACTCTTAGGCCCTGACAAGGAATGGTGTCGCTCAAGCGTGAAGCCGTCGGTATGGGCAAGTGTTCTTCTCAAGAACTTGTGGGAAAACAATTAACTCTTTTGCCTTGACAAGGGCGGTTTGGGTAAACAAGTCTTTCGAAGCCAACAACTTGATTGTAGGTGGACTGTAACACCGTCAAAATTCTCCTCTGGATGTACTGCTTCTCGGGTAGTCTGCTTACTTGAAGGGTGTTGAATGAAAAGTTGGATCAATTACAACTCTCTTCTTCGATGTTAGCATATCAAATTTTGAAACAAGACTGATTCTATTCAATGGGGGGGCTCTTCTTAAATACTATCTTCGGGTGTGTTTTCCTTTTCCTCGTCGTCGATCGGTCACCACTGAACGCAAACAAGGCGGTGCTTGCGGTGGAAGTTCTGAAGGATCGTCATCATCGTCATTGTCGGCTGTGGCATATATGGAAGGCTATCATCATGTTCATCATGCGTGATCACCATGCATCACTCACGGCTGCTGCTATTGTCGTTCGCGTTCGGGCGTGAACATCTTGACATCTTGCTTCGTGAATGCCGACACTCCACCAAGCATCATGCTAGCCCCATCTGCACTAGTAAAACAGATGCCTCATCATCCACCACTTCTTCTCAATCTCGTGACTAGTGAACTGATCGAACCAGCTATTGTACCGTTATCCACCTATCATGACTTCTGCAATGCAGATTACGACAGCATTCTTGATGTGCTTAGCAGTATTAACTGGAATGAAACCCTCGACATGAACGACGTCGATAATGCCACTACCACGTTTTCCAACATCTTGAGCTACTTGATCGACAGACACGTTCCAAAGAAAGTCTCTCCAGCCTCAAAAAATGTACCATGGCAGACAGATGCCCTGTGCAGGTTGAAATCAAAAAAGAGGGTGGCTTTACGTAAGTTTTCCAAACACCAGTCAACAGCATTGCAGAACTATTACGTGACGCTCAACCATCGATATAAGCAGTTGGCTCGAAGCTGCTTCTCGGCCCACCAACTGCTGCAAAGCAAACTGAAGCATAATCCTAAGGTGTTCTGGCGACACATCAATGAGCAACGCATGGAGAACGGTTTAACTTCATCCATCTCTCGGAACGGAGTTATCGCGGAGTCATCTGTAGCATGTTCTCGGAAAAGTTTGCAGATGTTTTCCATAACGATGCCCTCCAGCCACAGCAAATCGAAGTTGCTTCGAATAACGTCCCTTTGTCTGACCGGTATTTTAACGCAATCCCTATCGACGATGCAGATATCGTTGCTGCTGCAAACAAGTTAAAGACGTCAAGTAGCGCTGGACCGGACGGTATTCTATCCGTGTTTCTAAAACATTGGATTGCTTCGCTGACTGCACCATTCTGCCACATCTATCGGTCATCATTGACGACCGGTAAGTTTCCAACACTATGACAAGAAGCGTACATGTTTACCGTGCACAAAAAGGGAGTTAGGAGAAATGCTGATAACTGTTGTGGAATTTCGAGCTTGTGCGCAGCCTCTAAGCTGTTTAAACTGACCGTTTTGGAACCCGTATTTTTCCACGTGAAGCAATACATCAGCGACGATCAACATGGATTCATGCCGAAGCGTTCAACGACCACAAACCTTCTATCAATCACTTCCTTCATCATGGATGGGATTTCAGCTGGTTCACAAACGGACGTTGTCTACATGGACTTATCTGCTGCCTTAGACAGAATCAACCATGACATCGCTGTAGCAAAAATGGAAAGGCTTGGCTTTGGTGCCTCCTTGCTTCACTGGTTCAAAACCATATCTTTGTGGCAGAACTCTCAAGGTTAAAATTGGCGATGAGCTGTCCTCTTCGTCCCTTGCTTTTTCCGGCATTCCCCAAGATAGTCATCTTGGGTCGCTGATTTTTCTATTGTATTTCAACGATGTCAACCTGTTGACTCATCGGCTAATCTTTGTTGACGATCTTAAAATCTATACTCGCGTGGATTCGCTACGAGACGCCTTACAGTTGCAAGAAGATTTAGAGACAGTACAAAGGTGGTGCGAGGTGAACTGTATGCTCTTGAATCCGGGGAAGTGTACCGTTGTCACTTTCTCTAGGATGAAGTCTTCTATTATCTTCGGTTATCCCTTGGTTGGAATATCCTCTGCGAAGAGATAATCAACTAAAGGACTTTGGTGTGATACTCGACGATAAACTCACGTACAAACCTCACATGTCCTACATAATAACGAAAGCTTTCCGAAATCTCGGCTTCATTTTTCGTGTGGCTAAAGAATTTCGAGACGTGTACTGCCTTAAGTCACAGCGACTGTTCGTTGGTGAGGTCCACCTTGGAATATGCCTCCCCGGTCTGGAATCCTCATTTCCAAAATGGTTTCGAACGTAGTGAAACGTAACGGCGTTTTATTTTATACGCTCTTCGTAGACTGCCATGGAGGGGCCCTTTCAACCTTCGAGTTACGAGAGTCGCAGCCTTATGATTCATTTGGACACTCTTCAAATTCGTCGTGAAGCCGCGAAGGCACTTATCATCGCAGATTTGCTGTCTGATCGAACAAACTGCCCTTCATTGCTCGCCGATATTCCTCTCCAGACTCGTAGCCGTATCTTACGAAACACTTCCCTCCTTAGAGTTCCACACAGGGGAACAGTCTACGGGACGAACTCTGGACTAATTGCTTTGCAACGTGCCTTTAATTGTGTGTCGGCTGTTTTTGATTTTAATATGTCGTGAAACTATACAAGAAGACAGTTTTTGTTAGTGTTAAGATAGTTTTTTTTTTATCATTTGGACACCAAATTAGTCTGTTGATAATTAAATCAAATAAATAAATAAATAAATAAATAAATGATGAAACTACGAGCTTTTGAGTTTTTTTTACTCCGGCAATTAGGGTCTGTGTAGACTTTTCTGCAACCGATATAGCTGTTTTTGTCCAAGATTTTCAAAATGTTTCAATAGTTGTAGCTTGTTGTTTATATTGAGAGTTCTCTCTTTACGAGAGCCCAATACCGCTCGATAGGTCGCAACTCCGGGCAGTTAGGTGGATTCGCCTCTTTCGGTACAACATGGACTCCATTTGCTTTATACCATTCCAAAACATCTTTGGCGTAGTGACAAGATGCCAAATCAGGCCAGAATAGCGAGAGAGCATCATGGCTGCGTAGAAATGGTAACAATCGCTTCTTTAGGCATTCTTCACGGTATATTTCCTTGTTCATCGTTCCAGTAGTGATTAAGCTTTGGCTTGCTCGACCACAGCTGCATATTGCCTGCCAAACCTAATATTTTTTGGGAAACTTGGACTTTTTCTTCGTCCTGAAATGCTCTTCTATGCCGTTCCGTTGCATGGCAGTATAATAAGACATTCCAGGAAGCTGCTTTAAGTCTTCCAGCACATAAGTTTCATCATCCATTATCACGCTGGAAAACTTCGTCAAATATTCGCGATACAACTTGCGAGCCCGGGTTTTAGCCATCACAATCTGTTTATCATTACGGTTCGGTACAGTTTTCACCTTAAACGACTTCATACCTTGCCGGTGCTTGGAAGTATGCACGAAGGTTGGGGACATTTTTATTTCTCTAGCCACAGTACGTACCGAAAAATCTGGTCTCTTCTGCAATATTTGCTTTACCTTCACGTCCTTCTGGTGGTTCCTGAAATCAGTTTTTGTTCTGCTCTCAGCCTACCTAGCTGTTGTCAAACGTGTATAAAAGATTTCATAACGTTATGGACAGTTCTGGCAGGAAAACCAAGCTTTTTAGCAAGTTTTCTTACAGAAAGATCCGGATTTTCATTGCCACCGCACACAATTGCTTTTCGCACTTGCTCTTCTTTAGACGTCATCTCCGATCTAAAAGCTTTTAGTATCACCAAAAATTTATTTTACAAAATAAACAGACATACGTTCAGCAGTCTGCGAAATATTTCACGCGTTGATGAAGTATTTCCAGAGATATACGTATTTAGGGGTGTCCAGATTGTGTTGCGAACAAGCCTTAGCTGGGCGCCATGTGAAACTCTACTGTCTGTAATCCCGGTAAATGCTCAGTAGCAAGAGACCTCTCGAGCTGTGTCTCAAGGTCGGCTTACTACTGAGTAATCTGGAGGGGCTTCGCGAACAACTTGTGTGGATACTGTCACTTGCTTATATTTTTTTGAGAAATGAGTACTATGATTCAAAATGGAGGCTTTATTGAAAGAACTATTGGGTGGGTTGGTTTGGTGGTAAATGACTATTATTGAGGGTGTGGTGTAAAGTGGGTGGTTTTATTGTTCTACAAACGTACCGCTTATGACTGGTGTTGATGATGATGATGATCTGGAACTGTTTACACAACGTTGGGTGAGCGCTAGCTGCTACACGGCGGACTTATCGATCCACGAACTGTCCTGACTCGGTTGGCGATTGGGGTCGAAATTGGCTGATAAGGTGGTGTGAGGAAGCGATGTTGTTGGCGCGTGAAATCACTATGTTTCCTCCCAGGCGTCGTCCCTCATAGGCTGATATCGGCAGATCCCATGCAAGACCGGAATGACTCTGCCGAAAGGGGAAGTCTCCTTTGCAGGGAGGATTTCCGAGACAAATAGCTTCTTAGCAATTGTTGGCCAGAGGAAGCGAATATCTTTTGCTTTTAGAAAATCCCCCTGCTAAATAACCTGAATTGAACTTTAAAAATGATCTCACTCGAATCTAGTATTAGCGACCTCTCACTACTTCTAACAGGACGCCTTTCACATGCGAACGCCTGGACCATTCTGAGCAATGGTTGAGCATTCGTGGCTCGTTTGACCCTTCGCTTTTCTATTTCTTCCTACGATGTCTGAATACTCCATTTTCCATTTTCCGCCTGAATCATCTTCCAGTAGTTACACCCACTGACATGAAACCTCTCCCGACTTAACTGTTATACAATTTGAATTTTATACAAATCCCAACTGACAAATTACATTGCTGAACATATTTGCTTAACCCCCCCCCCCCCCCCCCGTGCAGAAGCTTTTGTCGCTGCATTTGACGCCCAGAGAGATAAGCTCGGGTGCAGTTGTGGCATGAGTACATGTACAGCGTATGGAACAACCTGGAAGTGGTTCAGGCACAGCTTGAGGATAGTGCTACAACGAGTCAGGATAGGGCAGAGCATGCTACCATTCGTGCGGGGTTTGAACTATTCGACATAAAAGCAGTTTATTTGACGCCAACATCCAGTACACCGCCTTCAGTGAGCATGATACTATAAACTACAATCCATCACATGTTTATTCCCCGGGACGCACCAAACATAGCACTTTGGAAGCCTCTAAGCCCCCCCCCCCCCGCCGACTCGCTCCAACGCCTTCAGATTCCTGGGTACCTGTACAAGATTCTCGGAAGCTACTTCCAGAATCGCGTACTGGTATATAATACAGAGGCAGGCCAGAAACGTGTGCAGATCACCGCAGGCGTCCCGCAAGGTTCGATCCTGGTTCCGGTGTTATGGAATACGATGTACGACGAGGTACTGCGGCTTGAGTTTCCGAGCGGGGTAAAGATTGTCGGGTTCGCAGACGACATCACCCTGGAGATATGTGGTGAATCCATCGAGGAGGTTGAGTTAACGGCCTCACACTCCATTGGCATTGTGGAGAGATGGATGAGCTCCAGGCAATTGGAGCTAGCCCACCATAAGACCGAGGTCACGGTGGTGAATAATCGGAAATCGGAGCAACATGCGACGATTAGTGCAGGTAACTGCACAGTAGAATCGAAGAGTTTCTTGACGTATCTTGGGGTTATGATCGACGACAAGCTGTCCTTTGTCAGTCACGTCGATTACGCTTGCAAGAAAGCCTCTATGGCTATATCGGCATTATCCCGCATGATGTCGAATAGCTCGGCGGTGCAAGGGAGTAAGCGTAAACTCCTGGCCAGTGTCGCCCTGTCCATACTTAGGTACGGCGGGCTGGCATAGATCACCGCCTTGAGTACCAAGAGCTAACTAAATAAGCTCGAGAGTACACACAGGCTTATGTGCCTAAGAGTGGTGAGTGCATACCGAACGGTATCACGCGACGCGGTCTGCGTCCTAGCGGGGATGATGCCAATAGGCATTGTCATAAAAGAGGACGTAGAGTGCTTCGAGCAATGTGGAACAAGAGGTATCCGAAAGACCACTAGAGCCGCATCCATGGTTAAGTGGCAGAGGGAATGGAACAACTCCACCAAAGGTCGGTGGACCCACCGACTAATCCCGGAATTACCCGGGTGGGTCGGTAGGCGACACGGTGAAGTGAACTTCCACTTAACGCAGATATTGTCTGGCCACGGCTGTTTTAGACAATACCTGCACAAATATGGGCATGCACAGTCCTCCGCATGCAGTGAGTGCACGGGAGTCGAAGAAACTGCGGAACATGTGTTTTTCGCATGTCCTCGCTTCGACGGCGCGAGATCCGGCATGATGGCCGTATGCGGTCGCGACACGACTCCGGATAACTTGGTCCAGAGGATGTGTCAAGACCGGGACGTCTGGGACGCGGTATGCGTAGCAGCCTCCCAGATCGTCCTTGATCTCCAACAAAAATGGCGAAACGACTAAAGGCAGGTCGCAGGGACCACCTAACTACTAAAGCCCTAAGTAGTTAGACATAGTGGGTGCTTTACAAGCACAATAGCCCCCTCCCCGAAGTAATACCGAAAGATGGTTCCGGGGAGGGTCCAGGGCTTAAGGCATGGGTGGGTTTTTAGTGGGTCGAGGAGTTGGCACCCTCATCCCCACACCCTGAGTTCGTCAGGTGTTTGGTTGCAGATTTTCCATCCGGTCCAAAAAAAAAAGGCCCCCCTCCCCCCAACACCGTATTTATTTAGTTATTTATTTATTTATTTAAATTACATTTTTAGCTTAGAATTATGGGGAAAGAAATCAAAACTAAGTAATCTCTGCTTTTCTATTATTTCTTCCTAAGAGTTGTGATTCCGAATGATGTTAAAATATTGTTTAAGTTTATGCCTAGACATTTTAAAGTTAATGGTTTCGCAGTATTAATTGTAAGAGGCCATCATTCGATTTAGTGGCCCAAATCTAGTTTAATTTGTGCGATGATGGTTTATGGAAAATAAATTTCCATTTCTTAGTTGTCGAGTAGGCGCATAGAAATTAAATTTTGACAAAAGTACTGAGTCAATGCGCTGCGAAACAATATCGTTTACAAATTGCATATTCACGGCGCGCTTTTAATGTCTGGATGTTTATAAGCATGCAGCGTGCTTCATATGATGGAAGAGGAAATGAAGTCCAATCTAGTTTACGAAAGGCATATAATAAAAATTGCTTTTGTACTGATTCTATTCTTCCTTCCAGCGTGATTGAAAAAGGAGACCATACAATGCTGCAATATTCCAGTATTGACCTCACATAGGCAACATAAAGTGTTTTAATTGGATAGGGGTCCTGAAAGTTACAGCAAAAGCGCTTGATGTAGCCTAACATATTGTTTGCCCTGTGAATTATTGGGTTGTAATGGTCAATGAATGTTAATTTGGAATCTAAGATAATTCCTAAATCCCCAACTCTTTCAATTCTTTCTACATTCTGATGCCTAATGCAATTTTAATGTTTGATGATGTTCTTTTCCTGCGAAATGATATTAAGCTGCATTTTTTTTACATTCAATTCCAATAGGCTTTTTTACGCCATGTGTAGAATAATTGTAATTCATTCCGGAATAAATTGATGTCTTCTTCATTCCTAATCTCCAGAAAGAGCTTCATGTCGTCGTCATAAGTTAGTGTATTATTTTTTTTGAGAATGAAGGAAATGTCGTATACGTACAGAATAAAAAGAAGAGGTCCTAAATGAGAACCTTGAGGGACACCTGAAGTGACTTGAATAGGATTCGATTTCTTTCCGTTAAGTTTTATTATTTGTTGGCGTTTCGTTAAGTATGATTCAAGCCATTTCAGAAGTCCTGCCTCAATTTCCATTTTTGCAATTTAAAGAGTAACATTGGTATGTCTTTGCGGTCAAATGCCTTGCTAAAGCTTTTACATGGTATCCATTATCCATCGCATTTAATGAATGGTCTATGAATTCAAGCAAGCCGTGTTGCTTGTCAGTTATTCTATTTTTGATTTGTTGAAATAATTTTTCGTTGACAATTGCCTCGAAATGTTTTGGAATGCATGAGTTAATGGCTATACCACGATAATTACGTACGTCTGATTTCCTTCCAGATTTAAAGATAGGGACTAAAAATGAGTTTTTCCATATTTTTGGTAAGTTTCCAGATTCCAATGACACATTAAAAATCTAAAACAGCGGAGCAGTAAGTTCCATTGCTTGATATTTCATAAATACTGGAGGAATTCCGTCTGGTCCAGGACTTTTCGAGGCGTTTGAATAGTTTAGAGCCTGTAAAATCCCCCCAAAAAAATCCCCCTTTTTTTTTTAAATTTTTTTTTTTATATTTCACATTACTTTTCCAAAAAAAAAAAAAACCTCAAATATATATTTTAAAAAATAAAAAAAATTTTTTCCTCCCCCCCTCCCCCTTTTGGAAATTTTTTTTTATTTTTTTTCTAATTAAAAAAATTCCTTACAAACTTTATTTCAACTCTTTTTTTTAATTATAGTCTTCAAATGCATTTTTTTTTTTTTTTTTAAAAAAGACCGTGCAAATTCGTAGTTGCTACTCCCTTACTGACAGAACTAGTGGAATTGCACAGAGAACCACATAGATGGAGCTTGGGAGTAAGCTTTACATCTTCAATGTACAAGTTCACTAATTCTATTTATAGATCAGTACCGGCGCCGGCCACGTCCTCACGGTCTTTTGGGGAAGGGGGAAGGATGATTTAGTTTGACAATCGTTGTTATTAGAGACCGTGAACACCACTGCATCTCTACAATTGCCAAGGGAAGGATAGTTGTGTTAGTGAGGCAGGTTATTTTTAGATAATGGATGCACTGTGGTAAGTGATGCGATCAATGAAAGAAAGCGCAGTAGACTGCTTTTTATTTTAAATCTAGTGGTGATAGAAAGAGGCAAGTGAAAAATGGCAAGGAAGGGGACGGGCCTGGGATTGAACTCCCGACAATCTGCTCAGTAAGCAGAACGGGTAACCACTGAGCTACCCAGCCGCGTCAAAAATATTACTGATGACAAAATAAAAAAAAACATATATCCCCAAAAATTTTTCTAAATTTTATTTTTTTTTTTTTTTTTTTTTTTTTTTTTGGTTTTTTTTTTTCGCTTTTTTTTATTTTTTTTTTTTTTTTTTTTCCCAGTTTGGTTTTTTTTGTTTTTTTGCCGTTTTTTTTTCTTCAGAGGTATTTATTGTGAAATAATTTCTGTTAAAATTTGGTAAAAGACGTCTACAGCAATTTCGACATTTCCTTCATTCCTTAAAATTATCTGCCAATCTACATTGCTTAATTTCAGTTTAATGTTTTCATAATTCGCTAATTGGTATTCAAAGACTTCCTCGTATTCGCAGTCGTTGGATTTTTGGTATTCATGTACGAATAAATAGTATTCGCAGTAAGCCGTGCTTGGAAACTGACGTGTTTTGTTTTTGCTGCGTCCTTTTCAACCTGTAATTCAACCTACACGAACAGGGAAATCATAAAATCTCGAATTGTTTTGTGTAAGATGTAGTGGATATAATCGATTCCCTCCCGAAATTTTTGATGGTCGGCAGTTTTTCTCCGTTTTTTTTTGTTTTTTGTGTGAAATCACATTGATTGACACCGAAGTTAAAAGTATCCAAAGCACTCAAAACATTGTACATGTCAGCAATTTCAAACTTCAGCACGAAGGGATTGTGGTGTTGATAAATTTTCAGCAACGGCACCGGCGGCTCAAGTAACTCAACCCATTTATCCTCATTAACTAATGCCAAATCTAGAAGTCGCCCATTCACGTTCGTCAAATTGTTAATTTGGTGAAGACCACAGCCTACAACATACTCTACCAGGGCTAACTCTTGCTCAGATGAAGCATTAACGGGCAAACAAGAGTTGATTTCATCGTTGTGCATCCAACATAAGTAAGGAAGATTGTAATCACCAACGACTGCGACCGCCCGCAAGATCAAGTATTTTCTTAACACAAGCAGAATGTTGTTTGTACAGAAGCGTTTCACTGTAAGGTGGTAAATGGCACAAACATAGAGCTCTAAATTCAGCAACACAATCCAAACAATGATCTGCTCTAGTTTTTCACATTCAACAATATTGGCAGACGTATTTTGCAGCTCATTTCTCACACCAATCAATACCCCTCCTCCTCGTTGATAACAGCTGGTGTTTATATTTCTATCACAGCGATAAATTGTGTAATTGGGGAGATGAACCAGCCCGATGCTGAAAATCTCGATAATCCAGACAAAAAAAAAAAAAAAAAAAAAAAAAAAAAAAAAAAAAAAAAAAAAAAAATTGTGTAATTGTGTGCGAGTTCCGAGTTCTGAATATCATTATAGAGCCAGGTTTCCGTGAAAGCGATGACGTCGTACTCACTATTAGACGAAGCCAGAAACAGATTGTTTGTTATGGTACGGAGGTCTTGTACGTTTTGGTAGTATAAAGTGAACGTTTTTCGTTTGGTTGTATCCTCGTGTTGTGCTGTCGATAGGTTCGCAACGGGTGATGAATAGTGCTGTGTGTTTCGGAGCAGTATAGTGGATCGTTTGATGGTATCGGGTTTTTCGGCACGCTGGGTCGATTGATCGCTACTGAGACTGATTTTCTCCTGGCGTTAGTAGAAAGCGAAACGTTTTGGGTGCAGATGTGCTGTGACTGAAGTTGAATTGGCGGAAAGAAATTCCCTTTTGCCATGTTGATCCAGCTAGTACCATATCCGTTAGCGGCAGATCGATGCCGACTTTGAATGAAACAAAGGTAAGTTCATCCAGAGCTCTCCCTTTAGGTACAAGTTTGATCACATCGACGGCGCCCTCGGCTTACAGATTGTTTTTAACCAATTTTTCGATCTGCTGTACTGTTGCTTCAGGATCGAAACCGGACAGATACAACCAAAACTTGTTTTCCCTTTGCGTTGCTGCCAAAGGAATAGAATAGTCAGGGGCGATTTCTTTGATGCCGAAATGTAAATCATCTTGTTTAAAAGGTTCATCAATGAGAAGCTGAGGTCGTTTTCTAGATGATGCAGAATGTTGCGTTTTAGGAATATGTGGTGTTGATGGTAACGGCGTTCTCTGCAATACATTTTTGATTTTGCTGGTGTTGAGTACTATTGCGAAATATGAAAGTTTATTTACTAAAGGATATGATGCCAAAGTATTGATAGTTTCTTCAGAATACGTCTGAACTTTGACTAGAAGTATGAATTGGAGGGATGTGTCATTTCAATGCAGCTACAAACTAAGTGAATCATTTTTGCGTCCGGGGGATTCTAATGGAACTATCTGAGGCTATAGTATGTAATGCCAGCTCATCTCCTTTATTCAGCCTATGTAACAAATATGTAATAAGTTCTGTGAAAATTGACAAAATCATCATAAATCTTTGTTGAGCCTCTTAATGGAACCCCTTATATCGAGCCTCTTAATGGAATCCCCCCGTTTGATTCCGTTATAATTGCTAATCCTTTGACAGATACGCGTATTTCGCCGACTACTTGCAGGCTTTCTCAATGCCTCTAGTGGTGTCTGAGTGACGAGACACCGACGAAGTCTGCAAGTAGTAGAAGAAATACGCGTATTTTTTAAAGCACAAAATCATGTTGACATCATGATGATCCATTAGTTTTGCAGCAATTGCGACATTATTCATCGGTTTAAAGTTAAACACTTTCGGGAGATTCTCGATTGTCTTAACTTTTGCTCGCCATAACTTCACTAGTTAGTTGAACAGATCACTATGTTCAAATGAACAAATGAAAAAATTGAACCGACATACCCAAGTAACTATAAGCATAACACTAATTCGACCGACTATCAGCAACAGTAATGCCATATTACATTCAACAACTCCCATGCTATGTAGCATTACGTTTACATTTAAAAGGTGATGATGCATTACTTTATATCTAAAACAACTTAACATTAAACACGCATACAATTATGCATTATTGCATTATCTCAATAAATGCTTCATTGCTTGTTAAAAAGTAGCATTGGTGCAGTATCATTTGGATGCCATTTTCGAACTTGACTTTGGAAATGAAAAACAAATGAGCTGGCTGCCTCTTAGATCCAGAATTGTCATCTTCATTCTTCTCAACTTTGGAATTTGCAGCAGCAGGTTTGGTTGTTGAAACCACGGTTGCCACGGTTTTTTTTTAAAATTTTGGTTGATTTTCAGACGGCTGAGCTTTTGTTTTCAACCTGGTCCGGGTATCAAACTTGTGTCGGCTTGTTGTGCAATGAACGTCGGTGTGTATGCTTACATTTGTAGCTCGTATTGGGTTGAGGCTTTTGCTGATAAAAAGTTTGGGTATCGCTGTTTCTACGACGTGTTTAGCAAGAAAAATCTAAAAATAGCTGCATGATACATGTTTTTCTAGAACAACAAAGAGAGCAGAGAGTATGCTTCCTCAATTTTATGCAGTTGTCCTTTATGGTTCTATTGTTCTCTTAGCTCAGAGCGTTAACGCAACGAAACGAAATTTTGGTTCGAATCCCGATGGAAGGTGAAAAACATGTATGCATGTAATAAAATATATCCCTTAAATGTTACGCGAATATGCCACATAATATTAGTAAGAAATAACGTTCTCTAATAAAGAATAGCAATGAAAAGATCTAAATTCAATTAGAAATTTTAAACATTTTCGATTTTTTTTTTCAAAATATCCCAAGCTCTATGTATGCTTTCAAAAATGTATTGAAACATTTCAGTAGAAGCAGTAATTCAACTGCTGAAAAAGTAACTATGCCCTAAATATACATGTTTTAGGGTTTCAATAAAGCATGTGCGCTAGCTTTAATTTGACAGGAGTGGGGCCCTTTTCGACTTTAATTCTACTTTCATTCTTACGATTAATCTGCTTTATACCATAAACGTATATCGTAATGTAATTCATAATTGATGTATCTATATACAGCTTCATGGTTACTTGGGTACCTTGTAATGCATCCAAGATACACAGAAAATAGTCAAACGTTATAAATTTACTATTGATATAGAAAAAAGAGCATTATTTTACAAGAGAACCGCCTGCCCAAGTCAATAGATGTATTTTTTTCTACGCTCTTAACTTTGGTATATTATGTTCATCACATGTTTTTTTTTAACGTAGGACTACGTTTATATTTTCTATACCGGGAGTCAGTTCAAAATTTTAAAAAATTAGAGCGTTACGCAAAAGTGAAAGGTTTTTGAACGCTAATAACTTTCGTTTGACTTAACAGAATGACTTCATTTATACACCATTTGATCAGAAAAACTTACAAATGTTTTGGATCAAAACTTAAATTAAGTGCTATTTGCATAAGTAGTTCAATTTTTTACTTAAAAATGACCTACTTTTGCTCCCATACAAAACTGCATACGAACAGGTTGAAAATATAGTTTTCCCTTTCCGGGTCCTCAAAAACTGCTAACAAATGGTTCAAATTGTCTTTTTCTTCTTATTTCACTAGGTTTCATTCCATGTTTAATACAGCCATAGCGGCCCCTCAGTTGCAAATTTATGTTGTTACGAAGATTTTTTCTCGTTTTTATTTATCTCATCCGTTTTCTCGTGATTGCGCGTCTGGCTCGTAAATTATCGCCTGCGCTTGCTCATCTACAAACTAGCAGGAAGCGCTGCAAAGGTTTGCAAGTTTCCTTGCTCGACCTATTACCGTGGCAATGGGTCGTAAAAGTCGATAATCGCGCGAGTGGCATCCGCTTCCGAAGCCTTACCGGAGCCGGCCACCTCCCAGCACAAAACGATGTTTGTGACAACTAGATTAATAGAATCATTCCAAGTATCTTGCCGTCGGCCATTCACAGCGACGAGGAGTTGAATAAACTACTATCCGGATTGAATGCAGCACATTATGGTGTCTAGCTGGCCAAATAATCCTAAAATATAAATTAATTTCTCAGGCGTAGCATAACCATCGTCCTTTTTAGGACGACCAATTTAATTTTACAATAAAAGAGTTTGTGTTTCCAGTACAGCTTTACGCAACTATTTTCCAGAACCAGGTCTGGCAGGTACTTGTAGGAGGACACGTAATGGTTCACCAAATTGTGCTTCAGTGCAAGTTGTTGGTGCACAATCTTGGCGACATCGTTGTGACGACCAAGATACGCTACTTCTGCCAATGCTTGGCAACCAGCAACAACATGTTCGATCGTCTCTCCTACTGCGTTGCACTTTCTACAACGGTCTTCTACTTCTTCGTTCAATATGTACCTGCGATAGTTCTTCGTCGCAATGACCCGGTCTTGGATGGCTACCATGAAGCCTTCAGTCTCTGAGAAGAGGTCACCTCGCACCTTCGACGCTACTTTGTCGACAAGCGCTTGTTCCAACTGATGAGGATGCGTCCCATGCAGCTCCTTCAGCTTCCACGATGCAACTTTATCGTCGATAGTTTTTAGGTCGCAGCCCAGCTGATAGTCCTCCTGCGCCAGATGGAGGGCGCTGAACCCATGGTCTGCTTCACAAACAGCACGGTAGACTTCGTGACGGGTCTAGCTTTCAACGAAGTACATCCGCAAATGCTGGATCTGGGAAACACATAGCGCTTGAATATCGGTAACGCCTCTTCCTCCTTCAGTACGTGGTAGGGTGACTCTCTCGATGGCCGACTTTGGGTGATGCATGTGATGCTTAGTGAACGCCACTCGTACTGCTCGTTCTATCGCCTCCAAGTCAGTTTTGGTCCACTCTATCACTCCAAAGCTGTAGGTCAACAGGGGCACGGCAAACGTGTTAATCGCCTTTATCTTGTTGCCGGCCGACAGGTATGACCTCAGAACATGGTCGACTTGATACAGGAACTTTTCCTGCAACTCCTTCTTGATCGTTGTATGACGAATCCCGTTCAATTGCAGGAATCCAAGGTACTTGTAAGACTCGCCTTCTACCATATTCCGAATTTCTTCCTGTTCGTTGATGCGAAAACTACCGGTATCCGACACTTTACCCCGAAGAAGATTGACTGTTCGACATTTATCGATTCCAAACTCCATCCGAATATCGTTACTGAACACCGTTACAAGCTGCAAGAGTTGGTGCAGCTTTCAAACTGTTTCCACAAACAGCTTTAAGTCATCCATGTAGAAGGTGTGGGTAACATTGGTAGCTCTTCCTCCACTTTTCAAATGGTAGCCATAGTTGCATTGATTGAGTATTCTGCTAAGGGGATTCATCGCAAGGCAAAACCACAGCGGGCTAAAGGTATCGCCTTGGAAAATTCCCCTTCTTATGCTGAGAGTTCTGGATCTTAGCACCGTTGCTCCATCAGTAATGTGAAGACATGTACTCCACATGCCCATTGCATGCTGTAATAGCCTGATGATTCCACCATCTACCTTGTACAACTGCAGTGCCTTGATAAGGTACGAGTGAGGAACTGAGTTGAACGCTTTCTTGTAGTCGATGTATGTCATGCTCAGGTTTCTCCTTTTTTGGCTAGCCTGACCTACAATAACTGCATCGATGATGACCTGATCTTTGCAGCCTTGCGTGTTTTTCCGGCAGCACTTCTGTTCTTCAGTCATGATATTGTTCGCATCGCAATGGTTTTTTCCTTTCGGTAGATTACTGACAAGAGCACTTTGTACAGGCTTGAAAGGCATGTACTGGCATGTATTGGCCTTCTTATACCAGTAGTTGTGCACAAAATCTGGTCCTGGTGCAGCCCAATTCCTGGTATGCCAGGTAGCCTCGCGAATATCCTGGGTGGTAAATACAGTGGCGACCATGCTTCCAATTCCAGTACTCCTATCCTCTTCCTCTTGCAACCACATCCCATCACTGGTATGTTGAACGGGATTCTCCCATAGATTAGCCCAAAACTGTGTCACTGCGTTAATATCCGGAGGTCCTTCGTTGAAGTCTATTTTGTTGTTTCGTATGCGGTTGTTAAAGTCCCTTTGGTTAATGTTGAAAATTCGGTTTTCCTCTTTCCGCTTAGAACTTTCTCCATACCGACGCATCCATTTTGAAAGAACATTCAATCGCTGTACATAGGTGTCGAGGACCTCAGTTATATAAGTTTCAGTGAGGTCATGGAGCTCTGCGGGCTTGACAATATCAGCAACATGACGAGATAGCCTCGCTGATTGGTTTCCCCTCTTGTACTGCGTTAACCGACCAATTTTGGTCCGTAGTATGGTGATTCGGCTCTCCAACCGCATCATCCATGCGGATTTTTGTGCGTAGGGTCGTACGTGCCCTTCATCGTTTCCTTGTGGGTTCGTCCGTAATCCCAGCGTTCTTACAACAGCCACAGCTGCAGAGTATACTATGAACAGCAGGTCCTCAAGGTTCTCAACGGCTTTCAAGTACTGTGGCAGAATATCCTCGTTGAGAATGCTTACTGCACTTGTTAACCGGTAGGAATACTGCAGTTTTGGTATCCTGTGTCAGGACATGGGGTCTGTCCCTTGGAATTGTGTTACTGCTGCGTTCATGTTGAAAGCTATTTCGCCCAATAGTTGCTGTCGTTGTTGGTCCGCTGTTGGTCCTGGAGCGGTCTGCCCGTCCGTTGACACGTTTACCGCTACAATCGACTCACGCCTCTCACTCGCAAGTGATGCATTCAGCCCAACAGAACTCGTTCTCGGCATATCGATTGATCCATTCCCTTCCCTCCACAGCTCCCTTCGCACTTCCAGCTTGATGCACTCTCCCTCGGCAGGTGTAAGCAAATTATGCGACATGATTACTCGCTGTCTGGTATACAATTTCTTCCGGTCAAGCTGGTTAGCGAGAGGTGTGAATGTAGTTCGCCTCCCCGCGGTGCACCTTGGAAACGTTAAGCTCCCCTTAACGGCTAAACGAACTACGGAGGGAGCGTCATACGACGCATTGGGGTGGATGCCAGTAAAACCCCAATTATGGCAACTGGCTGCGAAAAGATTCACGAGTGGTACCGTTGTATTCGGGCTGGCGCCTGTGTCGTCTCCCTCAGTACTGCCGGGTGACACCGAGTAGGAAATGGCGAGGTTCCCGCGGCACAGGTCGTCTCCGTCCCATTAAAACCCTGGCAGGCCTCCAGTACGTTCCATTCTCCACCGCCCGACCTCGCCAGTCGGGTGGGAGTAGGCTCAGATGACCTATACCTGTCTTGCGCTGATCCGGCTCTGAACACGGTTCCCCATGAAGGGCCGTGTCAACCCTCGCATGGCCTCCCTGCTTGCATAGATAACCATGGGATCACAATAGCGACTACTCCACGTGGGCTTGGATAGCGGCTGGAGGGGGACCCAACAACATGGAGGAAACAAAAAAGACACAAGAGAGAGCGAATCCGTTCGCTAAAGGCGGCCTAGCGAGGTCCCCACCGCGTAAAACGGTGGGATCGGGTGTGAGCGACAGCTGCGGTTGTGCTACGGCATCGGAGGCAGGTGGCCATGGATGGGCCAGGACTCATCCGGGCCATGGATAGGATGCGGGAAACCCTTTCTAAGGTGATGGAGGTCTCGGAGCAGTTGGATGCGATCATCGACTTTACGTCGTCGCGCAACAACATTGCGAAAGACGTAAAGTTGAGCCTTCTTAGGCTACTCTACCCTATCCAAGCTGGCTAGGCAGTCCCCGGGCGAGACGGCACCCGGCGCTTCTAAGAAGCGCATCGTGTCGGAAGCCCCAAAGGGGAAACGAACCTATGCGAACGTGGCGGCGGGGTCAGAGGGTCCATCCTCGCGACCAGCTTCGGCTTCTCGCAAAGAGAGAGGCCCCGGCGCTAAGCCCAGCGCGAAAGGCGCGTCGACCAGCTCGCGTGTTGTCTCAAGCGCCGAAGGGGGCCCGAGCGGCAGGGCTCCAACGACAACAACAGCCATAACCAGCACGGAGGCAGATGCCAGTGCTAGGAGGGGGACAAGCGATGACCCCAGGCGGGGCAGGGAAGCCCCATGGAATAAAGTGAGGAAAAAGAGAAATAAAACTAAAAAAGAAAAAGATAAGTGACAGGTGGTCCGCAAGCGTAACCGCGGAGAGGCCCTCATCGTTAAGACCGAGGCGTCAAAGTACTCCGAGGTCTTGAAAGCGATGCGCGGGGACGCTAAACTGGCAGGCCTAGGCGCCTACGTGCGGAGTATACGCCGTACCCGCACCGGCGAAATGCTCCTGGAGCTTAAAAAAGCGACAACGCTTAAGGGCCTGGCGTATAGAGACCTGGCAAAACAGGCCTTAGGTGAGGGTGTGGAGGTGCGCGCGCTCGTCTCGCAGGTGACGATCCAGTGTAAAAACCTGGATGAGATCACCGAGGCAGACGAGATCTCCACTGCACTGAAGGAACAGTGCAAGGTCGAGGTTGCAGCCGCAGACATACGTCTGAGGAAGGGTCCACTTGGGACCCAGGTGGCAACCCTGAGGGTAGCGGCAGTCGACGCGGACGCGGCGTTGAAAGTGGCGAAGGTGAAGGTGGGATGGTTAATATGCCCACTAAGCCTGCACCAGCCGCCGAAGGCATGTTTCAGATGCCTAGAGAGCGGGCACATGTCCTGGGAATGCAAAGGCCCAGATAGGAGCAACATGTGCAGAAGGTGTGGCAGCACTAGCCACAAGGCGCGGGATTGCAAAGGTCCCCCCAAATGCTTGATGTGCGCCGGGAAACCGGACGATAAGCACGTCATGGGGGGGGGGGCCAAGTGCCCGGCCGCTAAGGGTATACCAACGAGCCAACCGTAATGCAGGTAACCCAACTATACCTGAACCATTGTGAGGCAGCCCAGCAACTGCTGTGTCAGACAGTTAGCGAGTCGGCATCGGATATCGCCATAATTTCCGACCCATACCGCATCCCATCCGGCAACGGGAACTGGTTTGCGGACAGGGCTAATATGGCGGCATTATGGACGACGGGTAAGTACCCGGTTCAGGAGGTTGTGTCCAACACAAACGAAGGCTTCGTGGTTGTAAAAGTGAATGGAGTGTTCTTCTGCAGCTGCTACGCACCGCCAAGGTGGTCGATCGAACAGTTTTCCAATATGCTTGATCGGATGACAACGGAGCTAACTGGCCTGAACCCGTTGGTAATAGCGGGGGACTTCAACGCTTGGGCGCTCGAGTGGGGGAGCCGCCTTACCAACCCTAGGGGCCAGATTCTTCTGGAGGCCTTGGCTAGGCTCAATGTAGACCTAGCCAACGTGGGTACCACGAGTACCTACCATAGAAATGGAGCGGAATCGATTATCGATATAACATTTAGCAGTCCTGGGCTAATTAGCAATTGGAGGGTGGATGATGGCTACACCAATAGCGACCACTTGGCGGTACGTTATTGTATCGTCCACAATACAAGGCAGCGTGCGGAAGGAGGAGCATCCACTCCATTCGCCCGCAGATGGAGGACGTCCTACTTTGATGTAGAGGTTTTTAAAGAGGCGCTTGAGAGGGAACGAAACTTACGCGAAACCCAGGAACCTTGCGGCGAAAGACTCGTTATGACACTTACACGAGCGTGCGATGCGACCATGCCGAGGGAAGTCAAACCGAGGAATGGAAGATCGCCGGTGTATTGGTGGACGGAGTCGATCGCCGACCTCCGAAGAACATGCCTCCACGCAAGACGGAGGGTGCAAAGAGCGCGGTCAGACGCCGATAGAATCGAGCGTAGAGGGGCGCTAGTCGCCGCGAAGGCCGCACTAAAGAGGGATATAAAGGCCAGCAAGCGAGCCTGCTTCGAGGGTCTGTGTCAGAAGGCCAATACGAATCCGTGGGGTGACGCCTACCGGGTTGTAATGGCCAAAACCAGAGGATCGGCGGCTCCAACCGAGCGTTCACCAGAGCTGCTGCAGGTGATCGTTGGGGGTTTCTTTCCGAGCCACGACCCAAGTCCATGGCCCCCCGCCGCCGTAGACGTGTCCCATGACCAGCGTTCCAGTATCCCAGACCTTAACGCTGTCATAGCGACGGAAGGGTGGACGGCTCAGCCGAACACCCGTGACCACGTGGGCACTGACAACGGCAAAACGGGGGTCGGCGACGAGGCGACGGTGACGAATGATGAACTCATTGCGATAGCAAAGTCGCTAAAGGTGAACAAAGCGCCGGGACCGGATGGTATTCCGAACCTGGCCATCAAGACGGCTATCTTGCTGGATCCCGGAATGTTCAGGGTGGTGATGCAAAAGTGTCTGGACGAGGGTGTCTTCCCAGACGCCTGGAAAATTCAGACCCTTGTGTTGCTACCAAAGACAGGGAAGCCACCAGGAGATCCATCGGCATATAGACCAATATGCCTGTTGGATACAGCGGGTAAGGTGCTCGAGAGGGTAATCCTCAACAGACTGACAACATACACGGAGGGTATACGCGGTCTGTCAAGTAATCAGTTTGGCTTCCGTAAAGGGAAGTCGACGGTGGATGCCATCCTGTCCGTCACCAAGACGGCCGAGGTGGCAATCCAGCGCAAGAGGCGAGGAGTACGATACTGTGCGGTGGTCACCCTTGACCTGAGGAATGCGTTCAATAGCACCAGTTGGGCGGCTATCGCCGACTCGCTCCAACGCCTTTAGGTTCCTGGGTACCTGTACAAGATTCTCGGAAGCTACTTCCAGAATCGCGTACTGGTATATAATACAGAGGCAGGCCAGAAACGTGTGCAGATCACCGCAGGCGTCCCGCAAGGTTCGATCCTGGTTCCGGTGTTATGGAACACGATGTACGACGAGGTACTGCGGCTTGAGTTCCCGAGCGGGGTAAAGATCGTCGGGTTCGCAGACGATATCACCCTGGAGATATGTGGTGAATCCATCGAGGAGGTCGAGCTAACGGCCTCCCACTCCATTGGCATTGTGGAGAGATGGATGAGCTCCAGGCAATTGGAGCTAGCCCACCATAAGACCGAGGTCACGGTGGTGAACAATCCGAAATCGCAGCAACATGCGACGATTAGTGCAGGTAACTGCACAGTAGAATCGAAGAGGTTCTTGAGGTATCTTGGGGTTATGATCGACGACAAGCTGTCCTTTGTCAGTCACGTCGATTACGCTTGCAAAAAAGCCTCTATGGCTATATCGGCATTATCCCGCATGATGTCGAATAGCTCGGCGGTGCAAGGGAGTAAGCGTAAACTCCTGGCCAGTGTCGCCCTGTCCATACTTAGGTACGGCGGGCTGGCATGGATCACCGCCTTGAGTACCAAGAGCTACGCAAATAAGCTCGAGAGTACACACAGGCTTATGTGCCTAAGAGTGGTGAGTGCATACCGAACGGTATCACGCGCGCGGTCTGCGTCCTAGCGGGGATGATGCCAATAGGCATCGTCATAAAAGAGGACGTAGAGTGCTTCGAGCAACGTGGAACAAGAGATATACGAAAGACCACTAGAGCCGCATCCATGGTTAAGTGGCAGAGGGAATGGAACAACTCCACCAAAGGTCGGTGGACCCACCGACTAATCCCGGAATTACCCGGGTGGGTCGGTAGGCGACACGGTGAAGTGAACTTCCACTTAACGCAGATATTGTCTGGCCACGGCTGTTTTAGACAATACCTGCATAAATATGGGCATGCACAGTCCTCCGCATGCAGTGAGTGCGCGGGAGTCGAAGAAACTGCAGAACATGTGTTTTTCGCATGTCCTCGCTTCGACGGCGCGAGATCCGGCATGATGGCCGTATGCGGTCGCGACACGACTCCGGATAACTTGGTCCAGAGGATGTGTCAAGACCGGGACGTCTGGGACGCGGTATGCGTAGCAGCCTCCCAGATCGTCCTTGATCTCCAACAAAAATGGCGAAACGACCAAAGGCAGGTCGCAGGGACCACCTAACTACTAAAACCCTAAGTAGTTAGACATAGTGGGTGCTTAACAAGCACAATAGCCCCCTCTCCGAAGTAATACCGAAAGGTGGTTCCGGGGAGGGACCAGGGCTAAAGGCACGGGTGGGTTTTTAGTGGGTCGAGGAGTTGGCACCCTCATCCCCACACCCTGAGTTCTTCAGGTGTCTGGTTGCAGATTTTCCATCCCGTCAAAAAAAAAAAAAAAAGCTGGTTAGCGAATCGTGGGAACCGCTCCTTGAACATCTCCAACATACTAGGTCTGCCTTATTATTATTATTATTATTATTATTATTTTTATTATTATTATTACTATTATAATTATTATTATCCGATTTCATCTCACTTCTTAGCATGTAGCTGGAAACTTTCACCTACCCCCAGGCGTGGGGCCAAAGGGGGTTAGGCTCGGTGGATACATTCTTCAGTTTTAAAAACTTACATCCTAATTCGAGCCACGTATTCGACGCTACTTTGTCGACAAGTGCTTGTTCCAACTGATGGGGATGCGTCCCATGCAGCTCCTTCAGCTTCCACGATGCAGCTTTATCGTCGATAGTTTTTAGGTTGCAGCCCAGCTGATAGTCCTCCTGCGCCAGATGGAGGGCGCTGAACCCATGGTCTGCTTCACAAACAGCACGGTAGACTTCGTGACGGGTCTGGCTTTCAATGAAGTACAACCGCAACTGCTGAATCTGGGAAACACATAGCGCTTGAATATAGGTAACGCCTCTTCCTCCTTCAGTACGTGGTAGGGTGACTCTCTCGATGGCCAACTTTGGGTGATGCATGCGATGCTTAGTGAACGCCACTCGTACTGCTCGTTCTATCGCCTCCAAGTCAGTTTTGGTCCACTTTATCACTCCAAAGCTGTAGGTCAACAGGGGCACGGCAAACGTGTTAATCGCCTTTATCTTGTTGCCGGCCGACAGGTATGACCTCAGAACATGGTCGACTTGATACAGGAACTTTTCCTGCAACTCCTTCTTGATCGTTGTATGGTGAATCCCGTTCAATTGCAGGTATCCAAGGTACTTGTAAGACTCGCCTTCAACCATATTCCGAATTTTCTCTTTACCCCGAAGAAGATTGACTGTTCGACATTTATCGATTCCAAACTCCCTCCGAATATCGTTACTGAACACCGTTAAAAGCTGCAAGAGTGCAGCTTTCCAACTGTTTCCGCAACTAGCTTTAAGTCGTCCATGTAGAAGGTGTGAGTAACATTGGTAGCTCTTCCTCCACTTTTCAAATGGTAGCCATAGTTGCATTGATTGAGTATTCTGCTAAGGGGATTCATCGCAAGGCAAAACCACAGCGGGCTAAAGGTATCGCCTTGGAAAATTCCCCTTCTTATGCTGAGAGTTCTGGATCTTAGCACCGTTGCTCCATCAGTAATGTGAAGACATGTACTCCATATGCCCATCGCATACTGTAATAGCCTGATGATTCCACCATCTACCTTGTACAACTGCAGTGCATTGATAAAGTACGAGTGAGGAACTGAGTCGTACGCCTTCTTGTAGTCGATGTATGCCATGCTCGGGTTTCTCCTTTTTTGGCTAGCCTGACCTACAATAACTGCATCGATGATGACCTGATCTTTGCAGCCTTGCGTGTTTTTCCGGCAGCCCTTCTGTTCTTCAGTCATGATATTGTTCGCATCGCAATGGTTTTGTACCTTTCGGTAGATTACTGATGAGAGCACTTTGTACAGGCTTGAAAGGCATGTTATTGGCTTGTACTTGGCTGGATTAGCCGTGTTCTTATCCTTGGGAAGAAGATACGTTACCCCACTAGTAATGAATTGTGGCAGCCGCTGGGGGTCCTCTAGTACCATATTGAAGCACTCTGCCATTCGTCCATGGATTGACGAGAACTTCTTATACCAGTAGTTGTGCACAAAATCTGGTCCTGGTGCAGCCCAATTCCTGGAATGCCGGGTAGCCTCGCGAATATCCTGGGCGGTAAATACGGTGGCGACCATGCTTTCAATTCCATTACTCCTATCCTCTTCCTCTTGCAACCACATCCCATCACTGGTATGTTGAACGGGATTCTCCCATAGATTAGCCCAAAACTGTGTCACTGCGTTAATCTCCGGAAGTCCTTCATTGTAGTCTGTTTTGTTGTTTCGGATGCGGTTGTAAAACTCCCTTTGGTTAATGTTGAAAATTCGGTTTTCCTCCTTCCGCTTAGAACTTTCTCCATACCGACGCATCCGTTTTGAAAGAACACTCAATCGCTGTACATGGGTGTCGAGGACCTCAGAAATATTAGTTTCAGTGAGGTCACGAAGCTCTGCGGGCTTGACAATATCAGCAACATGACGAACTAGCCTCGCTGATCGGTTTCCCCTCTTGTACTGCGTTAACCGACCAATTTTGGTCCGTAGTATGGTGATTCGACTCTCCAAACGCATCATCCATGCGGGTTTTTGTGCGTTGGGTCGTACGTGCCCTCCGTCGTTTCCTTGTGGGTACGTCCGTAATCCCAGCGTTCTTACAACAGCCACAGCTGCAGAGTATACTATGAACAGCAGGTCCTCAAGGTTCTCAACGGCTTTCAAGTACTGTGGCAGGATATCCTCGTTGAGAATGCTTACTGCACTTGTTAACCGGTAGGAATACTGCAGTTTTGGTATCCTGTGTCGGGACATGGGGTCTGTCCCTTGGAATTGTGTTACTGCTGCGTTCATGTTAAAAGCTATTTCGCCCAATAGTTGCTGTCGTTGTTGGTCCGCTGTTGGTCCTGGAGCGGTCTGCCCGTCCGTTGACACGTTTACCGCTACAATCGACTCACGCCTCTCACTCGCAAGTGATGCATCCAGCCCAACAAAACTCGTTCTCGACATATCGCTTGATCCATTCCCTTCCCTCCACAGCTCCTTTTGCACTTCCAGCTTGATGCACTGTACCTCGGCAGGTGTAAGCAAGTTATGGGACATGATTACTCGCTGTCTGGTATACAATTTGTTCCGGTCAAGCTGGTTAGCGAATCGTGGGAGCCGCTCGTTGAACATCTCCAGCATACTAGGTCTGCCAGACATATCCGTTTCCAACCTCGTGCAAACGTAGTAGCACCGGATCACGTACTTGTTCAACTCCGTCGTCCACATGATCCGTTGCCTTTGGCGGCCTGCCAAAGTGAGCGATTGACGTCGGTCAGGCGCAGCATCGTTGGCTGGTGCAGCATTGCCTTGGTGTTGTCTACTGCTGCCTGGTCTGTTTTGCGTATGAGTTACGGGCTGAGCCCGTTGACTGGAGAGCCGCTCTTGCACCTCCTCTTCCTCCAGCCACTGGCTTTTATCATTATTTTTTTTTTATTATTGGTAATATTAGTAATATTATTATTATTTTTATATATATTCCATCTGACCTAAGGTGGTCTTAATGAATTTGTTCATGACGGGGAAAAGCCTGTTTGACTTTGCGTACAAACTCCATATCTTTTGCAATACAATACAGTTAAATACAATACAATACAATAAAAAACGTTGCTTAGTTGCACATGGTCAAAGTATAAAATAAGAAACATCCATAGTTTGGAGCAGTCCTCGTCGTTAATCAATTGGAGGAACAAAAACTTGCTCATTAATCTATCCTTCTCGTACTATCCATGCCATTCTGTCAGTCTGCGCTTGAATGTGGCCAGACAATTAAAGTCGAATAGAAAATAGACAACGTTGAATCTAGCTGACATGAAGCGGACAGGGTCATGAAGTCCATATGATGAATTACGGGGCTCAAGCAGCAAGAAGTCCCGTTGGCGAAGCATTCGTTCAGGAGCGTAGAGGTTGAGCTGACTGTATAGCTCCGGTGAGTCAATTCCACCTGTAAGTGTATTGGCAACGAAAACAGCTTACGCATTATTCGGTCTTTGGTCCAATGTCTGTAGTCCCAGCAATCTGCATCTATCTTCGTATCGTGGTAGGTTCAACGGGTCACGGGCCACGGTAGGCGACGCAGGGCATATCTCACGAAGCTTTTTTGAATTGCTTCGATCATAGCTGTCCGTGTTGCCTGGTATGGGCACCACACAACAGAGTTGGATTCCAAAATCGATCGCACAGTACAAAGACCGAAGGCAGAGAGTTTCTTTAAATTCACTTGATATTTAAAAAAATGAAACCCAGCTGTCGATTTGCTTTGCTGATAATATCGTCGTAATGCAATCGATAGGTTAGTGCTGAATCCAGAGTGACGCCAAGATCTCGAACTTGATGAACACGAGAGGCTGACCGTTCATTGCATAATTGTGCGTGATCGGATTGAGCTTGCGATGAAACGTTATGATGTTGCATTTGTGGATGCTCAACGTCAGCACGTTTCGGATGCACCAATCAGCAAACCGATCCAACAACAGGTGCAGAGCATAGCAGTCCAAGATAGTTTGGATCACCATGTAGATTTCGACGTCATCAGCGTAAAACACACGGCAACCAGATGGTAGTACGGTAGAAAGCTCGTTAATGAAGAGTGAGAATAATAAAGGGCCAAGATTGCTCCCTTGTGGTACGCCGGATGAATTTGAAAATGCTTTCGAAGACTCAAATCCTATTTTAACGGTGAGCCTACAGGTTTTAAGGTATGATTCAAACCAGCTGACAAAGTCCGCAGAGATACCAATTCTTCGTAGACGTTCAAGTAGTATCCCATGGTAAATTCGATCAAAAGCAGATTTGACATCAGAGCACGCAGTGTTGATCTGTGCACCAGCATCAATGTTGCGTATGCAAAATGTGGCAAATTGGATGAGATTTGTCGAGGTTGATCTCTTGGGAAAGAAACCATGCTGATCCGTAAAGATGTAATTCTTACAAAAGTCAAAAAGTACCTCGTTCATTATGATTTCAAAAACCCAAGCACACAACAAAGTTGTGCCTCTGAAATTCTCCATGTTCTGTCGATCTCCTTTTTAACGTAGGACTACGTTTTTCTTTTCTATACCGGGTGTCATTTCAAAATTTTGAAAAGTGAGAGCGTTACGCAAAAGTGAAAGGTTTTTGAACGCTAATAACTCTCATTTGACTGAATAGAATGACTTCATTTATACACCATCAGATCAGAAAAAACTAAGTTTTTTTTTATGGCAAACGTACTTTTGCATATAAAAAGTAATAAACGATCCATAAAAAATTGAAAATCGTGCCACGAAAAACGCATTTTTGACCCATAAGACTCTGGTGAATATCCACAAAAAAAATGAAATGATCCATAAAATACAGCAATGTGATCCATACTTTATAACAAATTTAGCAATAAAATATCAAAAATGTACCGTTTTATATCTAGGGCATGGTCGTTAAAAGTGTACGGATTACCCATAAACATATTGCAAATTATCCATAAAAGGCTCAATAACTTTCCTTAAACTTGTTAAATTGATCCATAGAATGTAACCTTTGTGCAATAAAATATATTCGCATGTTGCATAAATTATTTGAAATTTTTCATAAATAAATTGCCAATGATCCATAGAATGATGAATAATGAACCATAAGCTTATAATAATGATACATAGTAAATAAGTTTTGTTCGCTAAACCATAATGTATGATCCATAAATTATGCCTGCTTTTTTCCAGGTTGGTGCACTTTGTTTTAAATTTAGATCCTTAAAGATTGTAAAATTGATCTCCAACTGCGTTACTACTCAGATTTAGTGACATGTCCGTTCTTTCGGGTATCCGGATATAGTATTACTGCTAAAGAAGGATTACGGAGTTTTTGCGTAGCTGTGTTGAGGATTGAAGAACTAAACGGTCGATGTTTCCGACATCCGAATTGTTAACATAGCGTAGATTAGATTCCAGGCAAACGGCTGATTCAAGCATTTGCCCGGTATAATGCAAACAGAGGATGTTTTTTTTAGTTTGGTCCGACGAGCGATAGCGAGTTGGACAGCAAGCGTCTGCCCGGTATAATTTAAATCAAATTTTCTGAAACAACAGTTTAATCAAGTCATAAATTTGACCTGAAGTTCTTTATGTGCAGGAGAGCTCTTTACCAAATTTCTTGACAAGCATGTGTCGCAGTTGCGGGGAGATCAAATAATGTTAAGTTCACAAAGTTGGTTTGTTATGAATCATTTTTTGAAGACTATGATTTGTTATACAAACTATCAGGGGTCCCTGGCAATTTATTTATGGAACATTTACAATAATTAATAGATGATACGCACATATGTTACATTCTGTGGATCAATTTTGCAAGTTTAAGGAAAAATATTGAACCTTTTAAGTATCATTTGCAATGTGTTAATGGGAGATCCGAAAAAAAATTATATATTCTTCCCTTGATATAAAACGGTTAATTTTTGATATTTTATTGCTAAAATTTGTTAAAAGTATGAATCAAATTGATGAATTTTACGGATCATTTCTATTTTATTTTTTTTGTGGGTTTTCACCGGAGTCTTATGGGTCAAGAATGCGTTTTTTATAGAACGATTTTCAATTTTTCATGGATCATTTCTTCAGTTTTAAAGGTGCAAAAATAGGGCTGCCGTAGTTCTTTACGTGCACGAGTGCTCTTTACCATATTTATTGGGAAACAAATTTCACAGTTGCGGTCGTAAAAGAACGTGAGATCGCAAGAGTAAGTCAGCTTTTTGAAAATTAAAAATCTTCTCCAAAGTGATCCATCTTTTACAGCAATATTTAAGCTGCATTGCTAAAGGAACGGACATGTTAATAAATCTGAGTAGTAGTGCAGTCAAGGATCGATTTCCCTGTAGTTAAAATTTATAAAAATTTGTACCCAAAATTGGAAAACTCCGGAATAATTTATGGATCATACATATTAACTTAAGTGCACAAAATTTATTTTCTATGGACCATATTTAGAAGTTTATGGTTCATTTTCAAACCAATTATGGATCATTGGCGATTTATTTATGGAATATTTTCAATAATTTATTGATCATGTACATATATTTTAGTTCACAAACGTTAAATTCTAATGATCAATTTTACAAGTTTAAGGAAAGTTATTGAACCTTTTATGGATAATTTGCAATATATTTATGGGTAATCGTTACAATTTTATGGATCATAGCCTAGATATATAACGGTACATTTTTGACATTTTATTGCTAAAACTTACATAAAGTATGGATCACATTGCTGTATTTTATGGATCATTTTAATTTTGTTATGGATTTTCATCAGAGCTTCATGGGTCAGAAATACGTTTTTTATGGAACGAATTTCAATTTTTCATGGATCATTCCTTCAGTTTAAAGGTGCAAACATAGAGCTGCCTTTTTTTATTAAATTTCAGTTAAGTAATATTAGTATAAGTAGTTCAATTTATCACTTAAAGATGACCTACTTTAGCTCCCATACAAATCTACACATGAGCAGGTTGAAAATATAGTTTTCCCTCTCCGGGTCCTCAAAAGTGGGTAACAAATTGTCTTTTTTTTATTTCATCTAGTTTTATTCCATGTTAAATACAGCACTAGCCACACCCCTCAGCTGTAAAACTATTTTCCTTTGTTGCCGGTGCCTGATTTTATAACTGAAGCCTGTCCCCTCTTTTGAATTTCGCTTCGTACTGCATTTTCGTGCCTCTCTTATTTGGAGGCAATGTTATCAACACCAGTATAAAGCACACGATTTTAACCAAAATGATTTCATTTGGATATTCAAGTTCGATTGATCGACGGTTGTGTTTTTCGTGATACGAAGATTTTTTCTCGTTTTTTTTTATCTCATCTGTTTTCTTGCGATTGCGCGCCTGGCTCGTAAATTTTCGCCTGCCCTTCCTCATCTACAAACCAAAAGGAAGCGCTGCAAAGTTTTTAAAGTTTCCTCGCTCGATCTATTGCCGTGGCAATAGATCGTAAAAATCGATAATCCGCGCGGGCGCCATCCGCTTCCGAAGCCTTACCGGAGCCGGGCACCTCCCAGCGCAAAACGATGTTTGTGGCAACTAGGTTTAAAGAATCATCCCAACTATCTTGCCGTCGGCCATTCACAGCGACGAGGAGTTTAATGTACTACTATCCGGATTAAATACAGCACATTATGGTGTCATTTCTAAATGAATTTTTACGCGTATCATAACCATCGTCTTTTTCAGGACGACCAATTTAATTTTGCAATAAAAGAGTTAGTGTGGAATGTTTATCCTGCACAACCTTTGCATATTATCAAAACTAGTACATATTGGATTGTTTGAGGCATTCAGTCTCAGAATTCGGCAGAGATTTTTCATCAATCCCGAACTGATTTTTTCATTGAACTGAACCGAATGTCATAAGAAGGGACGGATCAAGCAACTATATGTGTTATGATATGTATAAATAAAATGATACCATTTTTACTATGCACTAACGCGGTCCTACGTGATCCTCGCGGCTATATCCCTGATATAAAGGGTGATACGGTCAAAATTTGGTCAAGGGAAAACGCGTGTAAATCGGTGAAATCGTTTATTTAAAAAATCAAATTAAATTTCTTTTTCATAATTAGTATAAAATTCATTTTTCATCATTAGTATAAAATTCAGGAAAAATATTCAGTTAGGCTTCCGCTTTTCCAAATCCGAATTGCCGGGCCTTACGCTTGACCCCTGCCATCAGATTTTGTACAGCCACCTTGTCCACCTTCTTCGCCTCAGAAAGCCAGTTTGCCTTGAACTGCTGCTCGTCCTTAGCAGTTTTTTTGGTCTTCTTTAGGTTCCGCTTGACAATAGCCCAGTATTTCTCAATTGGGCGGAGCTCTGGCGTGTTGGGAGGGTTCTTGTCCTTGGGAACCACCTGCACGTTGTTGGCGGCGTACCACTCCATGGCCTTTTTACCGTAATGGCAAGATGCCAAATCCGGCCAAAACAGTACGGAACAACCGTGTTTCTTCAGGAAAGGCAGCAGACGTTTATTCAAACACTCTTTCACGTAAATTTCTTGGTTGACAGTCCCGGAAGCTATGAAAATGCTGCTTTTCAAGCCACAGGTACAGATGGCTTGCCAAACCAGATATTTCTTTGCGAACTTTGACAGTTTCGTGTGCTTGAAAATATCTGCTACCTTTCCCCTTCCTTTTGCCGTATAAAACTCCTGTCCCGGAAGCTGCTTGTAGTCGGCTTTGACGTAGGTTTCGTCGTCCATTACCACGCAGTCAAACTTCGTCAGCATCGTCGTGTACAGCCTCCGGGATCGCGCTTTGGCCGTCGTATTTTGTTTATCATCGCGATTTGGAGTCACTACCTTCTTGTAAGTCGATAGTCCGGCTCGTTTTTTGGCTCGATGCACGGTTGTAGACGATACACCCAGCTTATTTGCGGCATCTCGAAGAGATAGGTTAGGGTTTCGCTTGAAACTACCGGCAACTCTCTTTGTCGTCTCAGCGGCTTCCGGTTTTCGATTTCCCCCCGATCCAGACTTTCTGGCTGTCGACAAACGTTCCCCAAACACTTTAATTACATTTGTAACGGTTGATTTGGCAACTTTTAGCGATTTTGCCAACTTT
The DNA here is from genome assembly GCA_024533555.2 of Aedes koreicus. Lineage (NCBI taxonomy): Eukaryota > Metazoa > Arthropoda > Insecta > Diptera > Culicidae > Aedes > Aedes koreicus. Next base: position 13,981 of record JAHHFK020000713.1, on the reverse strand, counting down.
GCGTGCGAGTAGCTCGGATTTTCGCGATGCGCGAGCAAAATTTTGATACGCTGCTCTTCTTGCTTGGACGGCATTTTGACAACTGAAGAGTGAATTCCAAAATCAAAATAGGAGCAACATTCTACACACACACACCTTCAAAATGAGGGGTGTTCAGGTTTTTTAAATGCAAAATTGAAAGAAATACGTCAAGTTGATTTGACCAAATTTTGACCGTATCGCCCTTTAACCCACCTCTATTTTTTTAAACACAGGGAACATGACTGACGTCTTCCAACTTTCAGGAAATACATGTTGCCGTAATGAAATGTCGAAAAGTTTCACAAGAGGGGAAATCATTTCTCCACTGCATTTTTTAAGGATACATTACGGTATGCCATCAGGACTGGATGCAGAGTCTATCAATTTATTTATTGCAGCGTTTACTAGATGGGTCGTGATCTCAAAGCTATTTAGGAAGCACACGTCACTAGGTGTGTCTCTACAAGCGTCTGCAATTTGATGTATAGACGAAGGAGAATCAGAAAAAGCATGTCTGAAGTGAGTTGCAAATAAATTGCACTTTTCCGATGCGGATGTGGCGACTTCGTTAACCAGAAACATCTTAACGGGCAATCCATTCTCCTTCCGTTTAGTGTTAACAAACTTCCAAAAATGTCGTGGCTGTCGGCGAAGATTTTCCTGAGTGCGTATACAGTAGCGCTTATACAGAAAACAGTTATACGAGCGATAATTATTACTTGCACGTGCGAAATGATGCTTGGCGAGAGGGCAACGAGACTGATAGTAGGTTCGTAGAGCTTTCGAACTTAGGCGTTTAAGCCGTCGTAAATGTGCATTCCCCCAAGGTGACTTAAGAGACGGCCTACGCAGTGGCACAAAATCAACCAAGTAAGTCTTCAAGACGTTGGTGAAGTATTCTACAGCAACATCAATGTCTTCCGTGGTTTCTAGGATGTGCCAGTCAGTTTCATGGAGCGCTTCTATTAATCTTCCAAAATCGGCACGACGGAAATCAAGCCCTCGGTCATCCGGAATGCTTCCAAATACAATTGGCTGTGATAGAGTTGCCGTTACTACAAAAGCGGGATGATTGGAATCAAGAAGAGAAAGCGGTTCTACAGCTTCTTCAATCTGGCATGAAGCAAGCATTTTTTCATTCATCCAGGATTCGAGCATTCTGATTGTAAATGTGGTTAACTTGAAACAGACCATGTATACTAAATCCATCAAGTAACGAAGCGCAAGCACCAGAGATATTTGACTGCAATACATCTACGGAAGCACGATCATTACTAGGTGTGTTCCAAACAAGACCCGATTGATTATAGTCGCCAAGCAAAATAGCATGATCATTATTTCCCACACACTACCAGAATGTCATGTAAATTTCTGTCCCCAGAGACCGACACATGCAAGCGTCCTTTAGTACATAAGAATGAGTTGAAAGAGATGAAAAAATAAATTCAATCAAATACATCTTTCGTCGAATTGCGTATGTGTCAGTTTCATGAGACATAATTTAACACGAAATCTTTGTTTACGTTCCCCGACTTTTTACAAACATGAATTACGTCTCGTGTAAAATTTATAATTTCTAAGTGTGCAGATTTCAATGAATTGCTTCAATGGATTCGATATGGTGATTCACGTTGAGTAAATCACCATTGCGATCGGGTGGTAGATAAATAACACCAATACTGATAGAACAGCGACGCATCTTTAACCTTACCACCAGCTGTTCCAATGAAACATTCAGTGGGGTGGGATCGACATATGTAGCCGTTGAAATTAGTGGAGATAGCGATCAACACTCCCCCTCCACGTGATTTATGACTATTTGAATGGTTTCTATCCATTCTATACACGGTGTATGACTTTTGGAGAGTCAGCTGGACTGAGAATATTCTACCATCAAGCCACGTTTCCGTAAGAACTATGACGTCATAGTTACAAGACGAAACAGCTTCGAAAACTTCATCATTTTTTGTGCGTAAGCCCCGAACATTTTGGTAGTACACCGTTAATTGATGAGCGCCATCTGCTGTAGCTGAATTTGAAAGATCATGCGATGAATCGATCTGAAAATTGGAGCTCCTTGATTGACGTGCAGTACATGCAGTATTCATGACTTCGGTTGGACATGTACTAATTCTAGCATTACCTGGACAAAAAGAAGCTGAATCTGGATCTACCACAGCGCGTAAAGCTCTTGGTTTGCTGACGGGAACAGATGTCATTTGGTCCCGCTGGATAAATGGCACGACCGGAGGTGACGTGCGTTCCGTTGTATGCATGTTTTGATGACCGGATTGGCGATGACTCGATGATTGCACTGATCCACCACTGGGAACGGGATGGAATTCACGAAGCGAAGAAGTAGAAATTTGATCGTACTTGCCTGGGATAGCAAGTTGGAAGACCCCCTCACCAGCTCCGAACACAGGAACGGAACGGCTTGGAAGGCTGGGACAGTCAGCAGAAGAGCAGCGGATCTCAACCATGTCGGGTGGCTTGGAGGCTTCCATCAAGCTGTGTGACGTGCGTTCCGTTGTCTGCATGTTTTAATGTCCGGATGGGTGACGACTCGATACTTTCATTGATGAACCACCGCTGGAAACGGGATGGAATTTAGGAAGCGAAGATGTAGAAATTTTATCGTACTTGCCTGAGAGTGGTTGTTGGGAGACCCCTACACCAGACTCGACCGCAGGGCCAGAACGAATCTGATGGCAGGAAACAGGGCAATGATGTTGGTGGAAAACAGTAGGCGCGACTGGGTAGAGCGGCTCGGGGTTCCCCATGAGGTGACAGGCAGTGCGTTCTGGCAAACTGGAGCAGAGTGTATTGCGGCGCTGATTACTGTATGACATTAGCTTTGGGGCTAATTTCGATCTATTTTGGAAACAGGTGTCGAAATTGCAGACCCTTCTGTTAAGCGAGAAATCCGAATGGTAGGTGTATTCGTTTGAGGCTGCCATAAGTGAGGTCATGAGGTATGATCATCGAACTCATGAAATATTAATCCTTTCGGCCAGGTTTCCGCATTCAATGCCATTACACGGAACTTGGGATCAATCCCAATTTTGTATGAAATCAGCCCCTTGTTTTACGAGCGTAATGCCTTTGATTGAGTCAATGCCCTCTAAACAATCTTGCACTAGTCTTTCGATCGCTTCTGGTTGGACACTCGGGTGGATACGAGAAAGATACACCCGAGACAGCTCAACAGGCTCAGGGACGGTTATCACGCCAGTGTCGGCCACGATCCTAGTACCGCCAAGAAGCGGCTTATTGATGGCCAGCTCTTCGTCGTGGCGCCTTTTCGGAGTTGGATGACTAGAAATCACTCTAGGTCCTTTTACCATCGGTGATAGTGGTGTCATTCGTCTTGACAACTGGGCGATTTGTTGACCTTGTTCAACCAGTTGCTTTTTGATCTCAGCTTGCACGGACTCTTGTTTTTCGGTAATTGCTTTAATTGCTTCACCGAACAAAGAGACAGGAGTTTTGAATCGAGCCATCTTCATAAATTTCAAGCACTCGTCGCACATCCACAAAAGGTTTGGGGTTTCATGGACGATTTTGGCGAATGACTTGTTCAGCTTCGTTGTCTTATTGCCAGTACAATTCAGATGAATCATCCTCTCGCAGAAGGCCATGCAGGTGACAGAATCCTCCTCAGCTTTTATTGGCTTCGCACAGTGATCACAGGCAGAATTCAACATGATGCGGTGGAGAAGCTCTAGCTACGTTGTTCACTCGGCCACGCAAAATATTCCACTTCAACTGTTGCATGTCGTATGCAAGGCCCTATTGCTGAATCGCCTATCGGATTGTCGTTCGAGCAACGGAGGTGAAATAGCAGTACGTGTAATTGTGAAAGGTCTAACACAGAAGTCAACACAAGATGTCCGAACCAAACGAAATTAGTTCCACTTAATCGAATTTCACAACGCGAAAAATACGCATTAGCAAAGATTTTCACGGTAAACTTCACCAATTACTGATCACCGACGCATTCATTCAAACGGGCACAACCGAAAACATCGATTTACGATAACCCATACACGAAAAAAGTTGATGAAAACGGCGCAAAAATCACAAAAAAAAAACAAACATCGACAGCTTGCCACTGAGTATTATCATCGAGAATGATATCTCATATGCATCCGTCGAACCATTCTGAACGGCCGTTGTGAGAATATCATCATGAATATCTCATATGCGCATTGCATGTTACCAATTACTAATGCCTTCTTTTCTTTCTTCTTTCTCTTCCCTATTCCATAACCGCGAGCAATACCACGTGTCAAATACGTCGTGGGACTAGATCTGCATCACTGATTTAAGCTCTTCAAAATCAGAAACACCGGGATAACCACCCCGCGATCGTGAAGGAGTTTGGTTTTCAGACATTTGAGAGGTGGTAAGTGCTGTCAGAAACGCGGGGAAAAACAAAAAATTGTTATCTGTTTTTACCCAACATTAAAGGTAAGATTTAATTCATAAATGAAGAAGGTATACCAATGTTACTTTCACTACTTAACCTATGTTACTTTCACCAAAACTTTCTAACACAAGGTAAGCAATCGAATGACCACGAAAAAATATACTAAATATCCATTACACAACATATAACGGGGAAAGGGAGGGACCATTAGGGCATCCAAGTAAGGAGCATGGGACTGCCTCCTCCCCTTTTAAAAATTTCGTGGAAAGAGGGCGTGCTCTTCGACCCCATCTATTGGGTTTATTCTGTCAATCGAGGGCTCGATTTTAGTGCTTTTGGAAGGAGATTATTTTCCCTATATTCGCGGGTTTCGCGTACGTGCCACTGCTTACGCGCCCGCCCATCGGTTTTGCCCCTTCATACAGGAGCTTGATGATCACAAACAACAATAGAATCCTGATCAAATCGTTTTTCAGATTATTCCACTGCTATGGAAAGTATTCTTGTTACAATAGATGATAGTATTACATAATCATCATTATTAAGAAGAGAGCTACCGCCAGTACAGAGCCTTGCGGTACACACGCTTGAGATAAATCCTATGTTGCGATAGCGGCCACAATTGCTGCTCCTCGTCTGTTGGTTTTGGATGAGCCCTACGCATAATGGTGATCGTTGAAATCTTCAAGGATGATGAAAGGTTACGTCAGCTGGCTGAAAAGATTCTGTAGCCTTTCCTTCAGATTGGCGGTGTCGTTCTGTACAACATAGATAACCGTAAATAAAGTAGGTATTCCGATCCTTGCAGCTATTGCGGTCAGTGATGTTTCAAGTTGTACCACGTTGGTAGGTGGCTGACTGATGGATTGTGAGAACGATTTCTTTTACCAAGTAGTCCCTGATTTTTTATACCAGATGTATTATCCTTGCAGTAGGCGGTCGAGTTCATTGTGCTCATTAAGGTGGGTTTCCTGAAGGGCCAAGGTCAGTGGAGGGTTACTATTGGTCAGCATTACAAGTCGCTAAGGTTGTTGGAAATTCCGTTAATATTACATTGAAGATCTAGACGCGTTGTTTTGTCGTTGCTAGCGGCAAAGTTTGTCAGCAGTTGTGTAGAATAGGGAGACGCAGGACGAATGGCGGATTCGATTTGGATATTTGATGTACTTGCCACGTCGATGGCAAGCTCAAAAGCGGTTTTGTTATTATTCGGCGGTTGCCTGGCCATTGTGTACTACTGATGACGATTGGTGAATCGTGGTCTCGAGCATACGGTCACGGTCACTGCATGAAAGTAAGTTTACCAGTGAGTGGAAACTTTCTCACATGTTTCCTGTCTATAAAAAGGGTGATAAACGGAATGCAAAATAACTACAGAGGGATCACATCTCTATGTTCGTGCTCTAAGGTGTTTGAAATCATCATAAACGATGCTTTATTCAATTCCTGCAAAACATACATTACAACGGCTCAGCACGGTTTCTATCCGAAACGATCTGTTGCTACGAATTCAACCGAGTTCGTTTCACTTTGTGTTCGCACCATGGACGCTGGTGGTCAAATCAATGCTGTTTATACAGATTTGAAAGCAGCATTTGACCGTGTGGATCATGGCATTTTGCTGGCAAAGCTAAAAAAACTTGGTGTTTCTTCCCCTTTGGCGTGCTGGTTTGAATCATAACTTGTTACCTCCGAAATTGGTACCAATCAACTTTGCTGCGTTTTTTATTATATTTCATATTTATTCTACATTTGTTCTACATACATTCTACATTTATTCCACATTTATTCTACATTTTTTTTTTAATTAGTTCGTTTATATGTTAGGCTTAGGCGTGTGTAACACTTTACGGAGTCGATATTCAATATTGTTATTTACAATGTATAATTTTTCAATTTTAGTAAAATGGGGTGCCAATTACTCGTGGCTAGCTCGAGGTTAATGGGCAGCCATATACAAACACTACACTGTACGCCGAGCTATTTTTTACCACGCTAGCGCGTGTATTAAATTCACCACTTTGACTTCGTGCTTCCAGACTTACACGCAACGCGATGGGTACAACACCAATGCCAGTGCTCGTGCTTTGGCACGAGACATCGTGTATGATGTTTCGGCAAACACCACAGCCGAGTGTTTCCGATTGTGTGCGACTGCAGAATACACGTGTGGTTAATTTATTTTATTTCTACCCATGCCGTGCCTTGTTAAACTCAATCAACTTATGCGCCCGTTACCCAACAGCCAAGAAAACGAACCTATAAGTCAAATTATCAAATTCTTAGAATCATCCGAAGAGCAATGCTCTATCCGTGGTAACCAGTGTCATACTGGGTGTATGTTGAGAGCTTTCTTGTGATCGTAACCACTCGGCTCGGGTGTTTTCCCAAAAATCAAGACACGGTGTCTAAAGCAAAACACGAGCTTGTACACTACTGTCGCGTCCATTGCGTTGCGGGAAGTGGAAAATTAAAGCCACATGGTGGTGTGTTTGCAGTCAAGTTCGGCTCTCGTGCAGAACGGTTTGGTGTTTTTACCAAGGCTGTTAATGGGTCACATTATCGTTTGGAAGGGGCTAGGCAGGTAACTTATTGAAGGTATTATTTGCTGCTCATGGTTGCGACATCTACCTAATGAACGGTCCTGTAGTCCCTTTCAGGAACTAAGCCGCAGATGGGTGACCTCTGCTTGCTGGGCAGGTACAAGTAGCACGGAAACAAAAGGATAGTATAACTGGGACACAATGGCAGGGAATTTACTAGACTGGAGGAGAGGGCATTACACTCTTAGATCAGACAAACAAAGGAATTCGTAAATCGCTTGCATGTAGGGGAGATCACGCATTTCCAAAACATCTCTTACCTCGCGGGAGGGTTGTCTACCTCGGGCCACTAGGGTATCCAATAGTCGTGCTCTGGAGGCATCATTACCCGGGCAATGCCAAACTGCGTGATCGATGTCATCATAACCGGTTCCGCACCTACATACATTGCTATCGACGAGGTTAATTCTGTAGAGATGTGGGTTTAGCGAGTAGTGGTTGGACATAAGTCTTGACATCACACGAATGAAACCGCGACTTACATCCAGACCTTTGAACCACGATCTCGACGAAACATTTGGAATAATGGAATGTAACCACCGCCCAAGAGAATTACTTGTACAATCGTTTTGCCAACTTTGAAGAGAACTCTGACGTACTAATGGGAAAAATTCATCATGTGAAATTCTTCTTTCAACAATCTCGCCTTCTTTTGCGCCCGTCTTTGCTAGAGAGTCCGCCTTCTCATTGCCTGGAATTGAGCAATGTAAGAGGACCCATGCAAAGGTAATTCTAAATGATCTTTCGACCAACGCACACATCTTCTCCCATATTTTTGAAAATAAATATATATATGATATATATATATATATATATATATATATATATATATATATATATATATATATATATATATATATATATATATATATATATATATATATATATATATATATATATATATATATATATATATATATATATATATATATATATATATATATATATATATATATATATATATATATATATATATATATATATATATATATATATATATATATATATATATATATATATATATATATATATATATATATATATATATATATATATATATATATATATATATATATATATATATATATATATATATATTTTTTTTTTTTTTTATATATATATATATATATATATATATATATATATATATATATATATATATATATATATATATATATATATATATATATATATATATATATATATATATATATATATATATATATATATATATATATATATATATATATATATATATATATATATATATATATATATATATATATATATATATATATATATATATATATATATATATATAAATGGGTATATATATATATATATATATATATATATATATATATATATATATATATATATATATATATATATATATATATATATATATATATATATATATATATATATATATATATATATATATATATATATATATATATATATATATATATATATATATATATATATATATATATACTAGCTGAACCCGGTGCGTGCGCTGCTACGCTTGCAACTAAATGAAGGAAAATTTAATATAACTGGCACGTTTATGGTTTTTTTTTTCTTGAATAAGCAGGGGTTCAAACATCTATCAATACATGCTTCTTAGCCTAGAAATACACGTTTTGTGTTTAAGTAACCTGGATAATTCTCATTTTTGGTAGAAATTTGTGTTTCATTTGTATGGGAGCCCTCCCTTCCAGAAGGGGGTGGATTCGCAAACCACCATACAATCATTGCCTTCAAAACCCCCCACATGCCAAATTTGGTTCCATTTGCTTGATTAGTTCTCGAACCATCACATTGGGCTCATCGATTATAATAAAAATTTGAGTTTCATTTGTTTGAAGCCCCTCCCCCCTTTTTCACAAAGGGGAGGGGTCTTGAACTACCATAGAAACATTCTTGCCTTCAAAACCCCCCACATGCCAAATTTGATTCAATTTGCTTGATTAGTTCTCGGGTTATGATGAAATTTGTGTCTCATTTGTATGAGAGCGCCCCTTCCTGAGAGAGAAGGGATCTCAAACAATCATAAGAACCTTTCCCAGCCCCAAAAACCCCTTCATATAAATTTTCACGTTGGTCGGTTCAGAACTTTCCGAGTCTATAAGGGTCTGACAGACAGACAGACAGAAATTCATTTTTATGTATATAGAAATCTAGCCTCCAAAAACCCCCATATGCTAAAAGTGGTTTCATTTACTTGATTAGAGTCCGACAGAAAAAATCTTAAAATTTCAAAAAAGAAATTTTCTCATATAGTTAACAAATCCATATTTTTCTCAACAAAACAACATAATTTTCACATAAACTAAATATTTGACAAAATCAACAAATTATTTCACTCAATTTCATTTCAAACATCTCTAAATAATGTTTTTAATTTGATAAAAGTTAGTAATAATGTTATAAATAAAAGCAGCAAAAAAAATATATATACACATAATTCAACGAAACCGATTGTTTATTTTACAATAATAGAGTAATATCTATATGGGGAGTTTCCGCTCTCTATTCGACGAAGTTCTGGACAGTTTGATGATATGGCTGTTTTTGGTACATATTTGACCTCTTTTACCATTCCAGGATGGATTTCGCATAGTGACAAGAGGCCAAATCAGGCCAAAACAGAGCTGGAGAGTCGTAGGTTCTGATGAACGGTAGAAACCACTTTTGCAGACATTCTTTCTCGTGCGCATCCTTATTGATAGTGCAGGTAGAGACGACACTGTTTGATTTTCCACCACAACTTTATATGTCCTTTTGCCCAACGTAGTACCCAACGGAGCAGTTAAGGGTGGGAAGCCAACGTTGCGTATAATATGTTTACCTACAGTTCAGTATAAATTACGTACTTTTCGTACAATTTTACCCAGACGTAAGTTATTTGTACCCAACGGAAGGTTAACATGATCAAACCCAACGTTGACCTCGCGACACTTGTAACAACTTCGCTAGGTACACTTTAGTAAGCGTGTATCGGTTTACTCGTTTTAGATAGTTTGTGTCAAATTGCGTGAACTCGCAGCGGAATGACGTTGAGATTGCGAGCACTAATGGTGTACAGAACCCAGAATGTTATTGAGGAATTTGGCAAAAATAAAAAGGAGTTAGTGAGAAAACTGTGCGAACAGCAATCAGGAAGCTCAGCGGGGATAACACGTTTAAGGATAAGCCGAAATCGGTCGAAAAAAAAAGGTTCTGCTAATCCCCGTTTTGATTAACGTAAAATGAAGGTATTCGAGCACAAGAAGGAGGATTCAGAGCGGGATATGGCCAAAAAGTTGGCTCTTCGAAGTCCACTGTTTAGTGTGCCAGAGAACGTTTGAATCTTCGAACCTATTAGAAACAGAAGCAGCCGAAACAAGAAGCATTGATCATGCCAAGGTGTACGATACGATGCTTGCTCGGAATTCGAACTGTATTATCATGAATGACGAAAATTACGTGTAATTCTATCCATGATTTGAAGCCACAAGGATTCTGTTGTCTTCTGGCCAGATCTTACATCTTGCCATTACTTGAAATCAACGGTAGTATGGTATAGAACCAAGAATGTCTCATTGGTTCTTAAGGACATGTACCCACCCAATTACCCGTAAATTCCACCAATTGAAGCATTTTGGACATTGACGAAGGCAAATCTTAGGATGCAAGTCTCGGGAGCAGATACTATTCAACAGTTAGAAACATATTGGAAGAAAGTGTCAAACTAGTCACTAAGAAGTCTGTACTGAATCCTAGTGCCAGCTAGTAAACAATAACAAATTTTCAAATACTGAGAACATTAACCTGGTTTGCTATTCTAATTTTAACAGTAAATCTGATAAAAATTGAATTTACAACAATTTCGTAGTATTTTTACTGAAAACTTGGTGCGTCCATAGATGTAGGAGGCACTCAGCAGCGTGATTTTACGATAGTTGCAGTAATACAACTTGTCACCTTTTTTGTAGATAGGCTTTATGATGAACTACTATCCAGTCCTCCATCTGACACTTATATCCACTTATATCCAACGTGCCATGCATACAATGCTGTCAACCCAAAAATCTCACCCAAAAACCCCAATACAAACGACTCCATTACTTTAAACATGAGATGTTTGACCGCATCCCATCAATTTTACACATATAATGCGCAAAGAATATGCTATTAAAAAGTTTCATCAAACCAATACGTGCCATCCGTTCGGTTTCAAATTGTAGTGGTTCGATTTTCCGCACTGCAAGCTAGTGCGAAATAAAAAATAAACGGCCGAGCACCACCGAGGAGTGAATTTATTTCACCGCAGGTCAAATGACTGTAAATTATAAAAAAAAATTAAATGAGACGAACCAGACACACTACGCGGCATTCGATGGCCACGTGGTTTGGAAGTAGTACAAGCGCTCACGCTATCGTCCGTTCAAGCCCATAAGCTCCGAGGGTAGAAAAAGGAAACAAAAAAGCTTACAGCTCCACCAAACAGCATATTCCAAGCTCATGGGAGCTTGATGTTCGCAAGCAAGGCGGACATCGACGCCGACACCGAAAAAAAAATGTTTTGAATAAAGCAATAAATTGCATAAATGAGCAAATTTATTTATCAATAAACGGAGATAAGAGGGGCAAAGCGCTACCGGCTTGTGTATGGCGAAGAGCGACACTGTTTTTATTTATATTTATCAGGAAAAAGAAAACAGCGAAACAAGCGTAGCACAAGCGTTTTTCTTGTGGATCTATCCTGAGAGCATCGTTAGTGAGAGGAGTATTGTAGATTACACTTGTATTTTGATTCCTGCTTCTCTGGGTGACACAGCTCTCACTTCCGTTTTTGTCTCATTACCTTTTGCCGTTGTCGTTTCTGTTATCTGTCCACTAGTCAACAGCGTGAACTATCGTTTGGTTTTACGATGATGACTTTCATTCTTAGCATGAAACATTAGATGATAAACATAATTGAAGTCTATGTTCACTAGCGAACACCAGAAGTGTTCACTAGACTAATAGTGTACAACTGATAGTGATTTCCAGAAAATCAAAAACAAATCAACTGTATTCATAATAACTAATGAACATCTAAGCATACTATCACTTCCTATTGCACATAGCAAAAATTTGATAAGTTAAATATGTAGAAAGGTTCTGCTACGGAAATAGGACTATTTTTACTCAATGTTTTCACTTTCTTCTTTTCCACTATTTTGATGATTGATTGGAATTAAGTGAGCTCGTGAAATGATCATCCCAAACCTTACTAGAAAACAAAAACAAAAAACGAAACTAAATCTCCACCTCCTCTCAGGAATATGGGGTAAATGATGCTTCATTTCTGGAACGTTAGAAGTATTTGGGTCTGTCATCAAAAGTAGGAACAAACTTTTTTAATGCACCGCAATTATACCACAACTGACCCTTAGTTCACTTTAACTGTTTTTGATTGCTTAATGTAAATTTTACAGTAGAGTTGGAGTTGAAAACTATTTTTAACCTTCAGACAGACAATAGGTTAAAGAGTGATATGATTATAGTCAAAGAGGTGTGCCTGATCAAAAGAATTATTTGTGAATTATGCATTGCCAACGCTTGATTGCCAAGGTATTTTTGAATGTAGATCATACTAGGATATCAATCTCCGCATTGCAACTCGGGAGCACGTGCGACATATCGACTAAGTTTTTACAAATCGGCAGACAAACTTAAATAATGGCTTCTTCCGCTAATTTCATGGCATTGAAAACTCGCCTTCTTAATTCACCACGATCATTTCGAAGGGAGTCCTTCTTACCGATATCATTGATGGCTTACATAAGTTAACTTTGCAGCCCCGAAATTTGCGGCGAAAGCTTTAGTTTACGTTTGTAACGTTTGCATTTAAAACAATGTACATAAATGGTCGATTTTTCCAGGGTTTACCTTCACCCGCACTGACAAAACTACGCATGCAGCATCAATCATAGTAACCCATGAGCCAGCAGACAACATTTGACAGCTCTATCAGTCGAACTCTAACCGTGATGGCTAACACAGTGAGGCAACTCCGTTCAGAAGTGTGCGCGTTCAAAGAACGGCACCCCGCCGCGTCGAAAACGGACATGGTGCGGCACTTTGTAGACGTCGGATACGCCCGTTCCGGCATCTACAACATCTTGGCACTATTAGACCACTACCAGACCATGGAAAGAAAGCCCGGTTCCGGACGGCCGACGACCCGGAGCAACAAGAAGCTCCAAAGGATGCTGAAGAGGAAGACCGAGGGAAAAGTGGCTACATCGCTGCGTGCGCTTGGCCGGGAGGTCGGTTCAACCGGCCAAACATTAGAAAAGTACCTGGCGAACATGAACATACATGTCGGGAAGAGGAAGTCGCGTCCACTGGTTTCGGAGCTGTAGGCAATGACGCAGCGGCAGCGGCTGAATAAGATGGTCAACTCGATTTTCCCGGCGAATCGCGACGTGGCGGTGGTGATGGACGACGAGACCTATCTCACCCTGGATGGCAACGACTGACAGGGTACTTCGTATTTTACTTCCCCCACGAAGGAAGTGAGCTCCGAGGTGAAGTTCATTTCACACACCAAGTTCCCCAAGAGGGTGCTGCTGTGGCTGACAATCAGCGAAAAGGGAATGTCAATGCCGCTCTTCTTTCGCTCCGGGCTGGCCGTGAACAGGGAAATTTATAGTACGAAATGCCTTCCGGAAGTTGCGTCGTTCATCAAGAAATACCATAAGGGCGAAGACGGGGTGTTCTGGCCGGATCTAGCGTCGGCCACTACTCGAAGCGATCGTTGGAGGAGATGGAGCGGCTGAATATCGATGTGGTACCCAAGTCGGTGAACCCGCCCAACGTCCCCCAGCTGCGTCCCATCGAGAATTTCTGGGCCAACCTGAAGCGTAAGATTTACGCCAACAATTTAGTC
>JAHHFK020000712.1:0-72807 GCA_024533555.2 Aedes koreicus | reverse complement strand
CACTTTGGACTTAAGCTCACTTGAGGAAAAAATTGACGAAGAACTTTCAAAGTATGGTTTAAAGATTGCGGAATGCTTTCACCCCGGAGCTCTGGGGGGAAAAGTCTTCTTAGCACTAAAGCACAGCCTACTTCCGCTGAATTCAGAGGCCACTTCTCAAAACCAGCAATCTGTTTCACCAATAATAACTGACACCCGGAGTAAAATTTTGTCAAACTTATTTCAACTGCATGAGCGATAAGATTGTACGATTTAAGGATTTGAGATTGTAAGATGTAAGATTTGTTTCATGGATTTAGTTTTTTTTTTCAGCTATTTCCAAAAATTGTCTATTAAAACTGTCTATTTTATGCAGAAGTTACTCTTATCCACCAAAATAATTTCAATCTTATTCGATGGAAACCTCAAATCTGGTGCTGCAAGCATTATTGGTTCTGTGAATAGTTTGAACTAATCTGACAATCAATAAATCAACGCTCTCAAAGGCCGTTCTATGGTTTTGCGTAATAAATACGTAATACATATTCTTGGTAATCATTTCGAAGGAATTGAAATTCGAAGCAAAGCTAGAACTGGCGGAAAACATTGCTCAGTATCTGCTTGCAAAGTCGTGTCAACCGAAAAATAAAATCAACGAATAAAATTGATTTAAAAAGGTACATTTTTCTAGCGCTATACACAAAGTATAGTCAACAACCTTCAAACAAAACGTGATCAACATTAAGCAAACAGTCGTTGTTAAATTTCGTTTCCTATACATTGGCCATATGACCCTTGGCGCTGTGATTTTCCTTTCGTTTCAAGTTTCAACCTCAGCTACTAGCTATGACGACCGGCCACACACGCGTCGGTGTGAGTTGTATGAATGCACCAAACGGGGGTTCCCGTTATGTCCTGAATTCCGATTCCGCAGCAACAAACTGGCAGACGTACGATGCCTTTGGGTCGATTGCACGCATATCGATATGCTAAAATATCATGAATTAGTTATATATTAATCAATCAGCGTTGAGTACTAGGCACTCATCCACTGGTATCAAATTTCCGTTAGCGCCTCGCACAATTGACCCACATTTCCTGCTCGATAACTGCTCACCGAAATTTGTTTTCTCACCAAACAAACGCCGGTACATCGATAGCCTCAATCATTTTACCGGAAAAGAGCGCGTTTATCAGCAAATAAACCGATAGCAAACAAACAATCTTCATCTCAACCCACCGCACTACTGCTGTGACTCTGCAAGGATCATGTTCTGCAAAGCAATTTATCGCTACCAGTCCATCGACCAATTAACCGAGCAGAGTACTGGCTGAGGTGGTGCGGCGGTGAACAAGCACTCTTCCTACTTATCGGATCGAAGCTCAATCTTGAACCATCAGCTCGTTGTCTACGAACATCCCCTGCGCATCGAAATCCGTGAGGAATCCATCCCTGCTTTGTGGTATTTACGGTGATGGTGGTGGCGCTCCGTAATGGCCAATTTACCCAATTTCCTCTACCTCTTGCACTTGCTCCAGACCGAGAGCGGGCGAGTCACATCAGCAATGGAAAATGAACTGAATGGGCAATTGGCAACACCACCGGAGTGAAGTCAATACTCAAAGGGGAAAACCAAGATTGATGAAGAGGAAATTGATTAAACGCACAGAGATGCTCAAGATCGAAGATCAACACTCCAAAACTTGATTCTCCCCGTGCGAACCAAGTGGGCCGCGGGGCAGAATCTAGGTCAACTACCTTGCAATCGATTGGCTACTGGACTCGCAAATTGCTATGTTTACCGATCCTATTGGCAGATGAGTTCGACCCAGTTTCTTTATACGATGGAGCAGTCGGATGAATTTTGAATTGAGTTGGATTCAGAAAATTCTCGTCGAAAATGGAAAGTTACCACCTGCGATGAACTGATATTCCTCAATGATTACATCATCTTTCTGACAAATGAAATCGAAATCAACTAAGTTACCACAACACTCATTGGATTGTCCCGTCTAGACAGAAACAATTCCACGATAGTCATAGGAATGGTATAAAAAAAACAATACCACCAAGATGATGATGATAGACTACCTACTTGAGGGGTGCTATGATGTTATCGTACTTCACTTTCTTAGCCATAGCACTCTCGTGCCGCCTACATCACAAAAGAACTGTATTTCTCCAACTGCGAGGCGAATGAAAGTACAAGTCTCGTGTTTCCAACTCACCGGGAACCTACCTGGGCACAAAATGAAACACGAAAGATAAACAAAGCTGAAAGAAACCACACAACGAGACAAATTGCAATCGAGTCAACTAGTTTCGGCGGGCGAGAATCATTACCCAGTAGTGACCAACAACAACTTTGAATGGTCAACTAGATGCATTATTTATTCTCTCCGTTGTATTCACAAGTGCGCTGCGAGACTCTACTGACCCGATTGGCTTTTACATGGAATGACTAATAACCGTGCCAAGCCAACTTAGATGCTCCCTGTTGTGGCACGGGTCACTGCGAATGAGAAGAAGATTTGTGATGGTGGAATGGAAAGGGAAGAGAAAACAAAACATAATTGTATCAAGTTGATCACACTTGAACATTTTATTACTGAATTATTCCTTTATTTCGTGGCGTTTTTCACATATATGTAAAATTCCAACACAGATATTATGAAAATTGGATATGATCCGCTTATGATGAATATGCAGGTCAAAAATCATGAATCCTTGAAAGTCAATCGTGGATTTTGCTACTCATAATAATTGAGAAATTCAAAGATGTTAAGCCTTGTCTTCAGAAGTATATTTATTCAAAAAATATTGCATTATACAATCAAAATGGCTTAAAATTAGCAGCGTAGTCCTACGTCATCATTTCGAAGTTGTTCTATTTTTTTTATATTTAAATTAGCTGTCATTGAATCCGTGATTGATCTCACTAGGCCATGGTGACTCGTCGGAAGTTACTTGATGAATGAGTATGAAGTTATAAATCTCGACAGTGCTTTCATTTTTATTTTGGGATGGATAAATTACTTCCGCCCATCCCAGCAGCACCACCAACAATCTATAAGTACGATAGAAGAGGAGCAGCGATTGACTGCATTACACAAAAAGGTTTAATTTGAAAACAAAGGTTACAAACGAATTATTCAAAGTATTGCCTATCACAAGCTACGACTTTTTCCCATCTTTCTGGTAGAACGTGAATACCATTTCGATAGAACTGTTCGTCTTTTGATGCTATCCAAGAATCAAGCCATTTTGAGATGTCATCATATGAGTGGAATTGCTGACCAGTGAGACCATGTGCCATCGAACGGAACAAGTAATAATCGGACGGTGCAATATCAGGAGAATATGGCGGGTGGGGTAGGACTTCCCATTTGAGCGTTTCCAAGTAGGTTTTCACGGGTTTCGCAACGTGAGGTTGAGCGTTGTCATGCTGAAGAATCACTTTTTCGTGTCTGTGCTCGTATTGTGGCCGTTTTTCGTGCAGTGCTCGGCTCAATCGCATCAATTGAGTTCGATACCGTTCCCCGGTAATGGTTTCGTTTGGTTTCAACAGCTCATAATAAATAACACCAACTTGGTCCCACCAAATACACAGCATAACCTTCGCAGCGTGAATATTCGGCCTAGGCGACGATGTTGAAGCATGCCCGGACAGTCCCCATGAATGTTTCCGTTTTGGGTTACTGTAATGATTCCATTTTTCGTCACCCGTCACAATGCGAAGTAGAAAACTCTTCCTTTTTTGCCGCTGGAGCAGTTATTCACAGACGAAAAAACGACGCTCAACATCTCTTGGCTTCAAATCGTAAGGAACCCAAGTTCCTTGCTTTTGAATCATTCCCAACGCATGCAATCGCTTAGAAACGGCTTGGCGGGAAACTCCTAATCCTGAACCAAGCTCTTCTTGCGTTTGACACGGATCCTCATCGAGCAATGCCTCCAATTCAGAGTCTTCGAAGTTTTTGGCATTCCTTCACGCGGACGATCATCAACACTGAAATTACCGTTATTGAAGCGACGAAACCAATCACGACACGTTGTTTCACTCAGAGCAGCATCACCGTAAACTTTTTGGAGCTCTCGATGTGCTTCAGCCGCCGTTTTCTTCGAATGAAAGAAGAAAATCAACACTTCCCGCAAATGACGATTATTTGGCACGAAATCAGACATCTTCAAACAACCAAAATATATAACACTAAACCAAAATCACTGATTTGGCAAAGCGGTTTGTTTACCATATGTCTGAGCTTGGTTTATGACGCCTGAGATGTACAACATTCGACCAGCACTTACTACTGGCGCCATCTATTGCTAAACAGCGGGAACTTAGTTGCGCACCTAATATAAAATCCATATTTACGAAACGAGTGATAGTTAATTAATGAAATAAAATATCAGTGTACTAGGGTAACGGGATGTAATTAACGATTTCCTCAACTTTATAGACAACATGACTTTACTGGTTAAGCTAAAAAGATTATAGACACAATCTTCGAATGATCTAAATTTGACTAAATTGAACTTATAAACCGAGTAATGCAGCCAAGATGTATAGAAAATAGTCACACAATGTAAACTAACTGTTCACATAGTTAAAATAACAATGATTTAACAAGAAAGCCATAGACTCAATATTAGACACATTTTTTTTTCATATTCCCAACTATGGCCTGTTGTATTTAAAGCGTTGTAAACATGTTGTTATTAGTAAAATTTACAATAAAAATTTCTGAGTTTCGGTTGTATGTTTTTGAAATGGCTTAGCGAAACACACACCAAAGGAAAAAAAATCTGTGTAAAGTGAATTCTAATGTTTTCATTATCAAATAGCTGATAAATCATATGTAAAAATCACCTAGGTATTTAACAGTAGTATTATTTCATTTTGTTTTGTAAAATTTGGTGTAAGGTAAAGTAAATATAGCTGGCAATGCTTAAAATCAGAAAATTAGAAGAAAAACCCTTTCGAAGGCTGCGTTTAATAATACGTGTATCGAATAGGACGAAGTTGCATCCATAAATAGACCTGTTTGGACAACGTCGACAATATGTTCCCTTACCCTAAACACGGTTGCTCACTGACACATGATGTAAAGATTACAAGAAATGTTCACGCATGAAACCCCAGGTGATTGAAAACTTTAAGAAGCTGATTGACTATGTACACTTGTACACAACACAGGATGTCAGCCCTTTGCCGAACATTCCCAGTTGTGTTTGCTTCTCCGACTTCAGTTCACTGTTCAGTTCATTTTTATTTACGATGGCTACGATTGCTCCTGGGATAATCGCTGCAAAGTTTGGCCCATTTGATTCCACTAAAACGTTTTTTACTGGCGTCCTTTGATAGAGGAGTCCATCGGCTTTAATGTGTACGATGAAATTAATTTGCCTCTCGAAAATTTCAAGCTCCTTGTTCTGCTCCTTGTTGTCGCTGAATTGACGGCAACACATTTTTCGTTGAGAGGCGCTTCGAGACTTCACACGTGTGATGTCTCGCTGCATGTCTAATAATTATTCCTTGAACGCTCATTTGTTCCATTTGGGCTAGAAGACCGCAATCTCAGGTAGGCAACCAGATGTATCGATTCGAGAGATCTTAGCACTCTACGTGTTCTGGAATTCATGATACTTATGTATCGGTATTCGACTAACATTAATCTAAGATTTTAATTTGATGAACTTAATTTAATTAAATTTAATTTAATTTTTTTAGGATTGTCTCCTGTATGTGCATGTAGGGTAACGGGATGTAATGTTAGCATATCACCTTCATTCGGCCTATGTACCAAATATGTCATTAATTTAGCGAAAATCAACAAAATCATGTTGCTATTCGGATGACCGAGGTAATCCGAAGCGATTGAGACAATATTAATCAACTTATAGTTGTTCACTTCCGCGTAGTTTTCGATTTCGCGCAAAGACTGCATTTAGTAATAAATCCATCGAATGAGACTAAGTTTCATCCATGAATAGACACAATTTGGTGCTTATAGACCGACATTTAATCCATATCCTTCGAAATTTTCTGAGTTCATAAAATGATATGTGTAACTTTTCGTGATACATACTACCAAATGTCTTATCAAACCTATCTTAGCAAGTGTATAACAAGTTGAATCTCGTTTACAGCTTCAAAACTCATAAATTATAATAAAAAAAAGTAATCGATCGTTGCATAATAGGCTGAGTCAAGGGACACATACCTTATGTGTTTTTTTAAATGCTCAGTTCAAAAATTGTAATTTGAAATTCCAGATATCAAAATATTATTGTTTTGTAAACTGTGTTCAAAATGTCTACCTCAGTTTCCCGATCCATAAATTGTTATTTCAATTCACCTCGAGACGACCAACTGTTTTATCCCTTTACCCTGGTTTTAAGATGTTTTTTATGTATACATAAAACGAAAGCTTAGTTCTGTGAAGTGAATTCAATTCAGCCTGTCGACGTGAAGTTTACAATCACTATGTTTAGAAGGTGTTAAAGTGTATGTTAGTGTAAGATTAAGGTGAAAATAACGATGGTAATCTTTAACGTAAGAATGAAAGGGGAAAGTCTCTGTTCTATTGTTTTCTTTTCCTCAGTAAGAGATGAAGTACATCTCATGTAAACAAGTAATTTCAAAGTGTTTCAGATTTCGTTCAGGTGTGACAAAATAAATGTTGATGCTTTTCACAATCCTTAAGTCAAGACCATTTTAGGAGGTCTTGTTTTCAATATTTTTTAAACACACATTTTTTTTTTTTAATTCATAAACTCTAATTACATTTAGCCTCTTGGTATCAACTCACGAGACTTGCTATATGTATCATTAAATAAACACTGCGACTAGTTTCTATAGCCGCGCCCCTAATTTTACACACCTTGTGATGTTCGTGGTGGAATCAATAGATGCAACGATGTGTGTCTGTTAGTATTAGTGAAACGTATGTTTTGCATACTGTATTTTGAGTGTTTGTGCTACAGTTGTCAAATAAACGTGTTTTCATTAATGTGAGCGTCCATTTTCTATTGCCGAGTATAAAGTATTGCTTTGGTTTGTAGAATTTCATAAAATAAATCCTGCCCAAATTGTTGAAAACTGACGAGAGGAAGTGTTTTGAATGAGAAAGGGAAGGCAATGATTGAAGCCTATAAGCAGGAAGGTGTTTCAATTCGAGAAATTGGACATAGACTCAGCCGATCAGATAAGGTCATGTGAAATTATTTGAAGGATCCAGAAAAATATGCTACGACCAAACGAAAGTCGAAAAAATCAATGCTGTCACCGAGGAATAAGCGAAGCATTGTGAAATTGGCCTCAAATTCCACCATATCACTCTAAAATCAAGTCTACTCTTAGTTTGCCAGTCTGTAAAGAAACAATTCGGAAGGCTTTGCAGACCAGTCCGAACATTATTCGGTCAAAAATGAACAAGGCACCAAATCTGACCCCAGAAACCCCAGAAACGAATAGAATTCGCCAGACTCAACATGACACGCCAGTGGGACACGGTAAAATCTTTGTAAATTTCATGTATATATATATGAACTCAGCTATATTTTGTTCAATTTTTTATTATTTAAATGTTCGTTAGAGTTGAACTAGGTGATCTTTTCCGATGAAAAGAAATTCAATCTAAATGGTCCCGATGGGTTTACTGGCTATTGGCGAGATGTACGGAAGGAACCAAGTACTTCTCCAGACGTAATTTTGGAGGAGGATCTCTAATGGTTTGGCTTGGATTTTGTGCTACAGGAAAGCTTAATTTGGCATTCAAATCTTGTAAGATGAACTCGACGGACTATATTGAGATTCTTAACAGCTGCTAAGTTCCTTTTAAAGCAAAGTATCGTCGCAAAAAAAAATGTGTTTCAACAAGATAATGCCAGAATTCACACCAGTTCGGCTACAAAATCCTGGTTTAACGACCGAAAAATTGAGCTCCTATGATGGCCAGCCCGTAGTCTGGATCTGAATCCAGTGGAAAACATCTGGGGAATCATTGTTCGACGGATATACGCCAACAAAAAGCAATACAACAGTATTGCTGAGCGTAAAGTGGCAGTTTCGGAAGCGTGGAAGGATTTTGAAATGTAAATCTTAAAGAACTTGGTTGGAAGTATGCCCAAAAAGAGTTTACAGGTAATCGAGCGTGCTGGAGGACCAACTGATTATTAAAATGCAGAAAGTATTCAGAAAAATAAATATTTTGACATGTATCCATTAGAAAACATAAGTGCGGCTATAAAAAATAGCCACTAAATTTCACGAATTTGAATAAATAAAAGATTCTCTATTGCTCTAAAGAGAAATGAAATTTTATACCCGGTTTACAAGTAACACCATAAACATGTGTACAACTAAGGCTTGCTTCATTTAGAGTTGGAACAAACTTTTGCTCATATTGTGGTGCTCCTGGTGGACGGATTGGGAAGTTCTTGGCGCCCACGTGTCGGGAATTTTGTCAGCTTCACTTATGTATTTTTGACATTCCGCAAATCGACTGTACTTTGTAAACAATCAACATGGAAGCCGAAAGAAGGGAAAAAATTGTGCACAGTTATTTGGAAAATCCATTGTGGTCTGCATCTAGGCTAGCTAAACAGCTGAAATTGCCCAGAAATACCGTATGGCGCGTTATCAAACGGTATAAGGAAACATTGACGACGATTCGGAAGCCTCAAGCCAATCGTCGGAGTGGAACTGTCGACCGGAAACTGCGTGGTAAGATTTTGAAGACGATTAAGAGGAATCCCAATCTGTCGGACCGTGATTTGGCCAGAAAATTCGGTGCTGCCCATAGTACCGTGAGGAGAACTCGACTCCGGGAAGGAATCAAGTCGTATCGAGCTAGCAAACAGCCAAATCGGACCATAAAACAGAATAGTGTGGCCAAAATCCGTGCTCGGAAGCTATACGACCAGGTGCTGACCAAGTTCGACGGGTGTCTTCTGATGGACGATGAAACCTATGTCAAGGCTGACTTCGGGCAAATCCCAGGTCAAAAATTTTACTTGGCAACGGCTCGGGGGGATGTTCCAGCCAAATTTAAATTTGTTTTTGCCGACAAATTTGCACGAAAATTCATGATTTGGCAGGGCATTTGCAGCTGTGGCAAAAAACGAAAGTTTTCGTTACAAATAAGACAATGACGTCGGAACTATACCAAAAAGAGTGTCTCCAAAAACGAATTTTGCCGTTCATTCGATCCCACGACCATCCCGTAATGTTTTGCCAGATTTGGCAAGCTGTCATTACAGCAAAGTCGTTCAAGAATGGTATGCAGAGAAAGGGGTCCAGGTTGTTCCGAAAAACCTTAACCCACCCAACTGCCCCCAGTTCCGCCCTATTGAGAAATACTGGGCAATCATGAAGAGGAGACTCAAGGCAAAGGGAAAGGTTGTCAAAGACATCAATCAGATGAAGACCTGGTGGAATAAGATAGCTAAAACGATGGACGAAGAAGGTGTGCGCCGCCTAATGAGCCGTGTTACAGGAAAAAATCGAGAATTCCTTCGAAACCGTGACGAATAATTTTATCCGTATTTTTTCTTAAAATTATGAAGAAAACGCTACATTTGTATAAAAAAAGATCTTGAATTCAATAATAAATAACTGAAATACAGGCAATTGTTTTTGTTCCAATTCTATCTGAAGCAAGTTTTAAAGAAACTAGCCGCAAGGTAGTAGGATTTATATGTCCTAAGAAGACTCAACTTGTCGCACAGTAGAACCGATCCCTATCTTCTAATGATTGCCATAACAGGAGGTTTTTCTATTATAAGTAAGCCAAAATATTAGAAAGTTTGAATTCACCATTCAGATAGTCCAAAGCTACGAACTAAACCAATTCCAACCATAAAATTTTTGAGCATCTCATCAGTTTCTCACGACCAATTAACTTTTCATTATCAAGCTTACAAAAGATGAACGATTATAGTGATCCATCTCACAATTGGATACCGATCGAGCCACAGCAGATTGACCTGCATTTCAGCCATGCGTCTATAACGCACGCTCATTATTGAAACATGTATCATCCACTGCAACCTGTTCAGTCAAAAACCAGTCAAGTAATGAGGGCACCCTCCTGCCTCGTACTGCATCCGGGAAATCATGTCAATGATCCAAACCACTAATTTCATTGTCAATAGAAATTGGACCAAAGAAATTGGAGCCACCGGCAGACGAACGCAGTGAATGAGCAAACTGCGGCAAGGCCAAATCCAGCCTACACATAGCACACATACCCATCATCCGTGGAGCGAAACGCCAAGCACTTAACGAAAACAAAACATCTGAACAAACATTTTCCACCGTCAAGATTGTAGGGCTGCACGTGCGAGGCACCCGACGCCATGGGAAGAGAACATAACGCCACCCGGTCGGACCCCGAATAAGAGACATAATTGACTCTATTAAAGTCTGTTTGGATTATTTAATGCTTCAACAAAATGACAAACATACGCTCAGTCCCGAGACGGGCGGTTTCAACTTTCCTTTTCCATCATGGCTGAGTGCACAGCAAGAAGAACTCCACGGCAGTTCAGTGATCTTTGATCGACAAGGAGAAGTGGTACTTCGACCTACAGACATAGTTCCAATGACCTCCAAATCAACGCCGGAGAATGAAGGTAGGAGTCGAAAGAGAACGATTCATTCTGAAACCTGTTGAAACTTCCGATGCGTTATGGATGGATGCTGGGTGTGAGAATAGAACGAAAGAAGAAGGTGCTAAGCTAATCCGGTTTTCTAGATCGTAGATATGGATCGAGCGTTTCGAAGAGAAGAAGAAATTCTAGAAGCGACGGTTTGTTAGCAGGAATTTTAATAAGAAGATTCAAATCGATTTTTTCGACAGTTACGAAAGCGGTTAATGCAGAGATGATCTGACTGGCAGATGGAAGTTTGATTATCAAAAGATTGTATCAGAGTTCGTAATATGCATATTCCGACATCGATTTGAGTCCGTCTATATTGTCTGTCTACCACTTTCACGGGGTGTTCCAATTTAAACATGGGAATCAGGTTCATGATCGTGATACCGATATGTTATTTTCCTTTCTATTTACCTGCCCAGTACACCTGATGAATTCGCTATTGATTTCGGGATTCCACCGGCAGTGGCGCGGCGGCAGCGATGTTGGCAATGCAAACACCGAGAGTAGGCCAATCGCGCTCCAGTCAATGAAAACACTCAATCTCAAATGTGGGCAAAGGGGAGGCGGTAGTCTATTGTACGAACCTACGGCAAGGTGCCAAAAGATGAAGAATAAACGGACGGTAAAAGCGTGAAGCACGACTGGTTCCGCGATCCGAGCATTATTACCTATTTGGTTTGTGATTTGCCTGTCGTTATGGCACTCGCAGGCGGTTAGTATGGCCTATTCATATCTGTCTTGGTATGGGAATGAAGCGATCTACGATTTCTTGAGGAGTGGAACTGGATCACTGCCTACTGCTTTGTTTACTCTGGTCAGTAGATAAGTTGATCAGACGATATTTTTGCAAATGAAGTTTGTGATTGTATAAAACTTTCTTCAAATGAATTGAAAAGAACAGCTGAGTTTCATTTACATAACCTTTCATACAGAATAGAAAATAAGGTTAATGTGTTCAGGTCATATTGACCAATATTTAAACTAATGATATTTCAAAAATCCATCCACGGTAATTGTCTGAGTGTGAAATTTAGCTTTTGATCCTAATTTGGTGGGATTGATCGATCAGAATCGAGGCCGGGTTGATCAGGATCATGATGATCATGATTTATTATTATTTGATCAGTAATAAACAGTACTGAATGTCGGTTATATTACTTCAAATATATATTTGTTTTTATGTAATCGATCAATTATGCCACTACACTGTTGTTAGATTCGGGTGAAACTAGCCATCCGTTTGAAAATCAACACAGAGGCGTAAATAAGGTAATCCATCGATTAAATGCTGGACAACAGTAAACTGGTATCAATTTATTCGCTAAACAACTATAATTCCCCAGCTGGATGGCACAAACGCAGTTTAATTTTAAGTATTCTCCATCCAGAGTTTTATGCTTTGCTAATTCAGTTAATGAAGATTCACAAGAAATTTAAAATGTTACAAACCGAACACCGATTTCAACTGGCATTTAAGTTATCGAATAACGTGTTTTCTAGATTGTTGAAGCTCCATTGCTGGATTGTCGAACTTTGATTAAGTCAAAAGACTTAAGCTAAAAAATAACTTGACATGAGAAATAAAATATAAGACCAAATGACAAATGAGATTATAAAGCTTGAATATGAAAAATTCAGACACACATTGACCACTTCAGCTGTTAATAAGTTGCATAAATTGGCTTGAAATTTTCAAGAAAATTTTAGTAGTGATGAAATAAATTAAAGTTTCAGAAGAAATGTTTAATCTCTTCGACGACAACGTAATAAAAACAACAAGTGACAGCCCAATGGGGTTGAACGCTAAGGTGATGTAGGACTACGAAGCAATGTGTAATGAGCAATCATTTGCTTCAATATTTCGTGACGGTCGCCATTTGTCATATTTCTATTTGATATGCTACTCTTTCCGTTAGCTTGCTTTAAATTTGCGCTTCGGAATAATTTAGAGACCATTTAAATTTCCGAGCCATGTTTGAAATTGTATACAAGATTTATGTTACGCGACGAAGGGAAAGCTCAAATTATTTGAGACACCACTGGCTGCCAATTGACAATAATATGGAACGGTATGCTAAATAAATCAACCCAACCTTTAAGCTGGGAAAATCGAATTAGCCGTCTTCTTTGAAACTGTCGTACAGCCCATTCACAGCTTTGCTAATGTTGTCCGACAATGCATTAGCCAGCAATGCAACCGTCCCATAAACAAGATATTAGCAGAAAATTAAAATCAATTATCTGCTAATGTTTGATAACTGATCATGCTAATGTTGCTAATAAATGCATTTTCGGCACACATTAGCGATGAAGCGAGCCCAGCAGGCCCACACCGTTCATACCATTCTACGTTCTCCACTGGCTTGGTCAACCGACTGCCTAGCCAGCCTCTTGCTATCCACAGCCAGCTGATTCATCAGCTACCTGTCCAACGGTTGCTCACAAGTGCACCCTCCAGAGTACAGCCGAGCTGTTCATCAGCTCCCCGTCAGCCATGCCAGGGGTTTTGGACTTCGGTCTGGTGAAAACCAGCCATCTGTCAGATCTGCAACCCTCACAACACTCCGTCATTGCTATGGGGATTCCGAAACGACGAGCTGTTCATCATTCAATAGTGAGTCATTAGTAGCGGGACTAAATTCATGTCACGTTTCCTACCACACGCGCTAGAAAGAGAGAGAGACAAACAGCTGTAAGTGGTTTTGTTCTCCTCTTTTTGAACGTTGTTCTTGCTCAGTGCGTTTGTTTACGGTGAAGGTCATGGAGTTTTCTCCAGATCTCTTGGAGTTTTCTCCGGACCTCCGGTTTTCTCTTGGACAGCATCAAGAATCGGAGGTGGCGAGACACTTTTTAACGGAGGGCCACAATAAATCCATGATTTACCACATGATCGCTCGGTTCTACGCTGGAGGGCCAATGTCCAACAACAATAAACTGGGCCGACGGAGCGGAATAAGCGTCGCCAAGTGGACAAAATTGAAAGCTGATACCAAGAGCAATATTGGCGCCAGCACCAGGAAGCTGGCCAAGAAGTTCGACACGTCGCAGAGCACCATGATCAGAATCCTGAAGGAGGAGGGTGTGAAACGTTACAAGCGATGATCCAAACCAAAGTGCACCGAGTAGCAGCTGCAGGAAATCCCGGGAAAGAGGACAACGAGAAGTACTTTACGTTCTCGAACAGTCTGACAGCTGAGCAAATGGGGATCTATACCGACGAGCTGGACACTACACCCAATAAGGTTAGATATGCCAGAAAAGCCAAGCCTGCGCTCAATATATTGGTGTGGGTGGCCATTTCGATCGCTGGCATATGTAACCTTTACGTACAGACGAGTAGGGTTATGACGGCCGATACGGAAGTCTACACGACGAACGGGGTGTTTCAACGGGGCAGGTAGGCTGAAATACACGACGAGAGCAGGGTGGTCGGCGTCTAGATCGATTAATGGTTCGGCTGGCAGAGTAAGGAGTGTGCCCGGTAATGCAGCATTACGACAAAGACAGTCGCATCCTTCTTGATAGTACCGTCAACATTCTTGAATACATAAAACCGACTCTCACCACTCACCCCACTCGGTCTGGTATCAATTATAGTCTTCCATTAGAAGGGCATTGTTGAAGAATTCCATATGTAGGGTCGCGGTCGTCTACTAGGCTTGAGTGACTTTAAGTGACTTTCAGGCCTCAGCCTGAAAGTCACTTAAATACGAAACAACAACAACAACGATTGAAAAATTACATGAATTAAGAAAAGAATATGACAGTGTTAGACTTCTACGTTCACTTGTAATCAGAGCCTACTGCGATTCACTAGTGTGGAAATTCTTCAAGAACAATTCAGATCCAGAAAGTTCCCACGATGAAAATCTAATGAGCCTGAAAGATAGCAGCAAACTCTGCCCGAGGACGGTGCAGTTTTCGTTAGCTGCAACGTTTTTACTTCTGCTGTCATTCGTATTTTTACTAGTTAAAATTAATTGTTAAGAAATCGTACGACAAATTTTGAGATATTATGGTGCGCGCGTGTAAATAATTTTATGGAATTATTGTTGTTATTGTAACTATTGGTTCGGAAAAGTTAAGAAAAAAAACTTATGTTTAAGAATAAGTAGAGGAAATGCTTGTAAGATGGAACACGTTCCGTTTTTTGCTCTTAACATGTATAATTTTTATTTTTTTCGTGGATCCAAAGACATCTTTCGTAAGAAGATCTAAAATGCTTCAACTTTGCCCAAAAAACTGATTATTTATAGTCAACAAAAAATAATATGGCCTATTTTCGAAATCCTATTGCTATTTTAATTATGCCAACACTTTCGAACAATGAAACCTGGAAGAGCTAAATCGAATGAGTGTATTCACACCAAAAGCAAATGAAAATTGAAGAACAGTAAAAAAATGAGGTTAACACTTGACAGCGCGCTAGTGTTGTCGCTGTGAATGTCAAAAGTGGCGCTGTTCCATCTTACAAGCCTTCCCTCTAATGGAAATGCAACCCAGGTTTGCAATAATGGCAATGAGAGGGTTCAATGGAATAAAATTCATTATCTATAGTGTGTATAAGGAGGAAGCCTCTGAGTTTAAAAAGACGTCGTTATTGGAATCCGAATTGTGAAACGTCACGGAGACCCTTCGGTGGAAATTATGTGTGCAATGAGCGCTATCTCGCCAGTTGCGTCTTCTTTCGCCGGCACCGACATTCTGGAAGTCGCAAAAAAGCTGGAGAGCTTCGTGTCGATCACGAGTGATTCCGTGGGCAGCTTGAAAGCTCAGAAGAATTGATATTGATTCAAACGTGCCATTAGGGTAAACGTGGAAAAACCTCCGGAGAAAATCCTGTGCTTGTTAAATATTGGGTTAAAACTCATTATCTGGAAAAAGCAACGGGTAAAAAGTATCAGTCTTTATTGGCCACCGAAAATTATGTGGATGGGATGTAGGATAATGGAAATGTCGACTGTGATGGATGGAATGCTGAAAAACAGTATGGCCCTGCACGACAATCGGCCCTCACGTAGCAGTAACAGCAGCCCAGGAAACAAGAGACATAGGTGAGATCGTTCAATTATATTATATTATATTCTATTATATTCAACAAAACATAACTCGGAGCGTATGGTACGATATGTCCACGCATCTTTCCTCCCTTGTAGATTCAAAAAATGTGATGTAGTTCAAATCTATTCATTTGAATCCAACTCATTTTACAGAATCACCCGGACCCGCCCCCCTCTTTATCTTTTCACCCCACAAAAAAAAAAAAAAAATTGATCGACATCTAACCCAATTATTTCCAGGATCTCGTTCTGGCTGCGTTTGTATTAGATTAGATTAGATTAGATCTAGACTGGCAAGGGAGGGATTCCAAAATCACGAAACCAAGAAAACTGGAGGCAAGGATTGGAATAAGAAAATCAAATCCCTTTTCCCATAGAAAGCTCCAATAAACCATTTAGTATGCTCACATCTTGAATAATAATGCAGTGCTTAAATTTTTCACACACTATATACAGAAATATGTTTTATTGAGTTGAAAATTTATGAAAACCTAAATACGCCCTGTTTATTATTAGAGTGTTACTACACCTTAGATTTTTCACCTGTTAAACTGTCAGCACTGGAAACTCGCTGTAAAATTCTGGAAATTCTGCTTTACGTACCAAAACAGTTAATTTTACTAATTAGATGAGTCTAGGTACTACTAGGAAATTCAGAGGTAAACAATTCTATCGAATGAACATTTTTCGAATTGTACTAATTGAATAGCGGATTCTTAATCATGTTTTTACAATCATGGACATAGACAACGTGATGAAATCAAAGCTGCAACATCGAAAGAAGAGATCCAAGGGCTTGATCAATTATGGTTTCGGTGACCGTGAAGGAAACGGCAGATAAAATGAGAAATATTCTTGCCTAGCTAAGGCTGATATACGACGTTTATGATTGTCCGGCTGTCTATACAGAGGAGGAAATCATGGCTCTCCGTTACGAAATCTGAGTTGATTTGTCATGATTTATGACAAAGGTCATAAATTTCTTAAATAAATTTGTTTTCTTTAACGCGAAGCAAAAGCATTTGATGAGATCTCGATGAAACCTTATCCTTAGCAAGTAATACAGGTAAAAACTATTACCGGCGTAACAACAATCAATTGAAATCAACAACATTATGTCCACGGCATAATTCCAGTTTGACATTTTAACGGGTGAAAATATGAGGCGAAATGACTTCTGCTTTGTGATTAGGGCGTAATGGTTATTTTCAAGTTTTGATAAAAAAAAGTAATATTTATGCATAGAATCCGTAAATATATATGTACTACAAGCTCAAGTCGAAATAAGTATATGATGATTAGAATAGTGTTTGCCTGAAATATTAAACTTTTAGCCAGGATTTTAAGCTGACTGAAATAAGCGGTGGAACAGCAAAATAATTAGAGCAATGTGCGATGCGGGAGAGCGCCATAATTTATTTTTCTTGTTTTTCTTGTTTTTGAGGAAGTGCCTAATTCATTTTAATGTCATTGTCAGGTAAAATAGTTAATCTGAAATTGTTCAATCAAAATATAATATAATATGTTAGTCTAGAGATAAGATTAGACAACGGTAACGTAATAAGCCTGTAAAAAGAATAATAATAATATTAATGAGAATTTTACCTTTAACTTATTCGGTTGTAGCTCAAGCTTATGCTTCTGATAATACGGATTTATTAGACTAATTATGTGAGAGCATTTTAAGCAAAGGGTAAGTTTGCTGTATTACCAAGTTGAATGAGAAGGGTTTGAGTCCCGGTCCGGTCGAAATAATCATTTGGATTGAACAGTTTCTTGACTTTCTAGGCATTGAGTATCACTGTGCATAAAAAACTTTCAATAACTGTGGAAGTGCAGTTAAAGCACAAAGATTGAGAACAAGCAATAAGTTTATTGTGAAAGCAATAAGCTCTGTATGCTACGAAAGAAGAAAAATAACTTTTCAAGAGATTCCATTGTATTACAATTGTAAAGCATCATAGTAGTGTTGTATAACCATAACTGGTGCACCAAGCCTCTGGAAACAATCCACGAATTTGCCCAACTTCTTCTGTGTCACCTTTTCGACACCTACTGAATGCATTTCTTCCACATGCACATTTCCCCACCGGTACCAATAAATAACGTCGAAAGCGTAAATCCTTCTCTCGTTTCGATTTACCGCAATCGAAAACAACACTTTCCATTCCGGGTGGTCATTCTTCACGCTCTCGCCTCTACTCACTCTCCCGTGCAACACCTCTCTGAACCCATCGCCTATCAATGATGTTGCGTATCATCATCGCTTTCCACTACCATCAAACCACTACATCCAGCCAGGCAACATGAGCTTTTCCAACCCACTTGCACTATAGGCATAACGACCCTGAGCTTTTGCCTCCAGCTGAGACTTGACAAGAGTGTTGGGGTGCGCAGAGAAAAAGCTCTCAGAGCTCCGCAGTGTAGCTTTTCCGCACACATGCAGGTGACTATCAGTGAAAAAAAAAACAGTGTGGAATGAGAAATGAGCATCAAAACAAACAAAGCAAGGTGTAAGCAAAAATGCTGACTCAGCTGTGCGGGAGTCGACGAGGGAGGCGAGCCAAACGATGGCGGCGATGAAGGATGGCGGCTGCGACGGTCGAATTTATAGCACCTCTAATGGCTGTCGTCGACGCCGTTGTTGGCGTTGGAGAATGAAACGAAAGTGACGAAAGCATCAATTGTTGGACGATATTTCTTTTGAGCGACAAGAAAGTGAATCGTTCTGTTGCTTGATGAAGAATTATGCACTGTTGGACGAGTCAATGGGGCCTGGTTGTTATTAAATTTTCGGGATAATGAATATAAATTTCAAAGACTTGCGCAGGTGGAAGTCGAGGTGGGTGGATTGCTAATTGAAATTTAAAGCCTGTCTGCCGTAGGTTGGATAAGAGTTATTTGGGGAAGGGGAAAGTACTCTTTTTAGGAACAATAATTAATAGGTTTTGATGACAGTTTGCATTTTTTATGAACGAAAGTGTGTTTAGGCACAGTTGAATGTTCCTGGCAATAAATTTCTAAACCTCTATTCAATATGTTCTTCCATCATGCTAGTTCATTGAATTCCATTACATCAAATTTTTTGCCAAAAGCACTCGAAAACGCTGCAGTTTTCGTATATCCTACAATTTATACTATTTTCAAACACGGTTCAAGTGGAATGATAGCCAAATAAAGCCTGGCCTGCCTACAATGGTAACGCTTACTAGCAAAATTCGGTGCTTTATGAAAACATTTTTAGGCAGGTTCTGGATTATTCTATCGAATCTAATAAATAAAGGAGCAATAAACAAATGAATATATATAAACAAGAATATAAAACGTGTGCACGACACTGAAATAATACGTACAAAAGGGTGTACCCGCTTAACTTGCCTATATTAGGTCAATCCTCGTTTGCCATAGGAACTATTGATTCTCAAGCATCGATAATTTTTGGTTCCTCTAACAAACACAAATTTTCTGTACAGTTAATTTTGTTTCTGTCTTTTTATTTATTATCGGCTTTTCAAGCCCATTGCTCATCAATAACTTTCAAATTTGTGTTCTGGTGCACTTCAAACCCAAACGAAAAGTTTCTTATATTTAATGTGAAGTACATTTTCCATCATGCTCAGTTAGAAAATTCTACATCAAAAGATAAGCACGGCCACAAATTTAACTCAGTGTGAGAGGCCTTATAACTCAGTTGCATTGGAACTATAACTCAGATTTTTGAAAAGTGGAGTCACTCATCGGCTGAGTAACTCCACTTTTAACTAAACTGAGTTGTAGTTCCCAGGCAACTAATCAAAGTTGACTCTCACACTGAGTTAAATTTATGTAAGTGTCCATCGTGTTCTTTACAGTATGCGTCAAAAATTAACGAGACTCAAACATTTTTAATATCATTCGATCTTAGCATCTTTATTACTAACTTTAAACACAACTTCTGCTGACATAAAATGATCGTTGAAGATAACGCTTAATTTTCTCTCAATATGTCTGCCAGTTGCATTTATAACCGCTTCCAGACGACGCCTGAAGCTCTTGCAGACCTTGACAATGTAGTCAGATGTCATTTCTCTCCCATGTTTTGCTAAGAAGGTTCGTAGAGAGTTCAAGTTCGAGTGAGGATGTTAACATACATGTGCTTCAATATTCGCCCATACACTGAAATCCAAAGGATTTAAGTCCGGCGAAATAGGTGCCCACACCTCTTTGGACCAGAATTGGGGTATAGTTGTCCTTCAACCATATTTCAAGCTGAAAAATGCATTAGCAACTTTGGGAGACTCTCTGCGTCGACTGTCGAATGATAATGCACCTCTTCCTCAGTTCACTAAGCAGTTTCTTGCTTTGCTTCACTCTAGCTGCTTTAATACTGTCAATAATCAGGTGTCTTTTAACTCGAACTCTGTATTTTCTAATTAAGTCATATTTCACTTCTCTAATACATGCTTTGCCAACTTTCTTATGCTCCGTACAGGATTGTGAGTTATTTTCATCTTAATGGACTTGATCAATGCTGGCGTTCTCACAAATCGCTTCCCTAGCAGCCCACTTGTTGCAAATCGATTGAATTAACTTGATTGTGACTCAATCAAGTCCTTGCAACTAATAATGCCGTTTGTGTGTTGCTTGGGTTTCGGCCACTTCCAGGTATTCTTGGTACTGTTGGGAGTTCAATTGATGCCTTGTTTCGAAGCTCAACGAGCTTTTGAATATCATACAAGAGCCATGATATCCAAAACTGACTTCTGGGCGAGAAGTAACCTGAGGATTTCATTCTTGTCGTATATTTGTCATAAAATCTTCCTAAATTTCAACAAATTCAGATACATCAATTTGTTTGTAAACAATAACTGGAGCAACATTTTGCAAAACTAGGTTGATCAGCTTGAGTGGTAAGGTAGTGGACACATACTGTCTTCTCTTTTATCTAAAGGGTGTTCCGATCAAAATTTGGTCAAACAGTAATGTGTGTGAGTCGATCAAAGTTTTCGTTAATAAGTCAATTTTTTTTTCTTTTTCAAGTTCAGTGAATACAGAATACAGGAGAAATATTCAGCTAAACTTCCTTTTTACCGAATGCGAATTGCCGGGTCTTTCGTTTAACACCTGCCATAAGATTTTGTACAGTCTCCTTGTCCACTTTATTCGCCGCAGAACGCCAGTTTGCCTTGAACTGTATCTCGCTCACAACAGCTTTTTGAGTATTCTTACGGTTCCGCTTGACGATGGCCAATATTGTTCGATTTTGTGGAGCTCTGGCCTGTTGGGAGGGTTCCTGTGTTTGGGCACCACTTGAACGTTGTTGGCAGCATACCACTCCATGGCCTTTTTCCGTAATGGCAAGATGCCAAATCCGGCCAAAATAGAACGGAACAATTGTGTCGCTTCAGGAAAGGCAGTAGACGTTTTTGTAGGTACTCGCTCAGAAAAATTTCCTGGTTGATGGTTCCGGTCGCAATGTAAACGTTGCTCTTCAAGGTACAGGTACAGGTGGTCTGCCACAAAATATATTTCTTCGCGATCTTTGACAGTTTAATATGCTTGAAAATATCTGTCACTTTTGCCCGTCCGGTTGCCGTATAAAATTCCTGTCCAGGAAGCTGTTTAAAGTCTGCCTTGACGTAAGTTTCATCGTCCTGTACCGCAATCAAACTTCGTCAGCATCGTCGTGTACAACTTTCGCGATCGTGCTTTAGCCGACGTGTTTTGTTTATCGTCGCGATTTAGAGTCACCACTTTCTTGTAAGTCGACAGTCCAGTTCGTTTTTTAGCTCTATCCACGGTTGAAGGCGCCACTCTCAGCTTCTTTGCGACACCTCAGACGGAGAGGCTGGGGTTCCGTTCGAAACAGCGGGCAATTCTTTTTGTCGTCACTGTGGCCTCCGGCTCTCGATTTCCCCCCAATCTAGCTTTCCTGGCTATCGACAAACGTTCACCGAACACTTTTAATACGTTAGTAACAGTTGATTTAGTCACATTCAACAATTTCGCCAACTTGGCGTGAGAGTAGTTTGGATTTTCGCCATGCGAGTGCAAAATGTTGATGCGTTGCTTCTCCGTTTCACCTTAAAATGGTCGAACAATAAGCCCTTCTAGCTTGGAGGAACCTAAGTTAGTGAGATCTTGAGGTTCGTGGTTCAAATGTCGTGGTAAGCTACCCCCTTTTTTTTAAGGATATTGAAATACCGCAGAAACTTTATCGTATCCTCTGTTCATGTGGTTTCCAATAACATCCACGTGTGAAACATCTAACAAAACTGTAATGGGGGTCTATCATCCTCTGATTGTGCGTAGTTATCATTCGGCGACAGGTACAACTATAAGCTATGCTCTATTGAACAACATTCGATCGCGAAGAAATCAGTGTTCTTTATCAGAGCCCCTCAAAACATCAAGACAAAACCATTTGTTCTGTTAAGGTGTGATACCATTTTTTCTTCATCTCCTGTAAAGCAATAACCAATTCCATTAACCATAATCACCCTTCAAGCAGATTTTTAATAACGTTCAATTTTCTTTTTGTTTCAGGTAATCATCAAAAAAGCCGAGCCATGCATTTGACAAGCAAAAGAAACCAAGTTTCTGTAAACCATCTGTATCACTCAGTGGAATTCAAACAGAGTGATCAAAGTCGGACGGATAAGTAGTTTCCATTTAATTCCACTACAATAATTGCATGTTCTTCAAAAAAAACTGCTTCATTTTTCTATATATTCGACTAAATAGACCATCTTATTTTGTGGATAAATATGAGTTCTGGGTGAGCTACGATACACTTGACAGCTTATTAAACATTACGTATAACCATTTCCACATAAAGGAAGAAATTGTTATTGATAGCAAACTTTTAAAACTACACGCTGGTTATAAGCACTCAAATATGAATCAGATTTATTAAAATCCGTAAAAAGTATGGAAAGTCAAAAGTGAGAGAAGAAAGGGAGTCGATGTTCACTGTTTGTCCTCTTCGCACTATCAACTATGTGTACTATTTTTTGAGCAGCCATACTATTTGACGGATTTGAATAAAACCTACTTAAATTTGGGTTGATTGAAAATAGCGTGCATACTATTTTATTTTTTATTTGCTAAAAGTAATCAAGTGAAGAGTTGATGATGATGATGATGATGACTTACCTCTACAAAGGTTTGAGCTAGACGATTTATCTATTAGATAATTTATTTAAAAACAATTCAACCAGTTATGCAAAAAAAAAAGAACTAATTTCATCTACTTCTTCCAAAACCGTTCATTTGCTTTACAGCGATATAATTGTGAAAAGCTATTGATGTCAACTACAAATGTTCGCAAGTATTCCCAGAGATCAGGAAATCCTATTACAATTCAAATCACAGAATCCCGTATAAGGACATTATCAAAAGAAAAGCCAGTATCCGATCCTGCCCGCTACAGAGTCAATGAAGTTCCAACACTAATAGAACCGCCACTTTAGTTTTGAGCTGACCAAAGATATCCCCAATCAGGGAAATCGAGAAAATTCCAAACCGAAAAAATCCTGGACTGGCCCTAGTCAAACTTTTACTTTCAACCACAACAGAATTAACAAGAAATTGCCCGACAATCAGCCAGACAACCCACTACTATCTGATGGCATCTTCTCAAGCATCAAAGACCAATATTTTTTGTTTTTTGTTAATTAAAAAAGAAGTCCTTTATACCTGCGCGAGGCCCAAACTTTTGTAGACTACACAAAAAATAAAAACTACTTTAAATTAAAATAACAAATAAAAACTTTAAATCCATCACCATCGTCATCGAGGTGAAAAATATAGTTTGTTTGTGCCCCATGGCAAATATAAAACATTCAACAAAAAAAAACAATAAAAAAAATATCCGTTGTAATAACATCGTCAAGATACAAAAAGTTAACAGAGTAGCTGATCAAAAGGCAGCTTTGACGTGTGAAATACATTGTCTCTTAAAATCTGTTAGTATTGCTTCACGTTTGATGTGTATAGGCATCGAATTGAAAACATTTACACCTTTAAAAAACAACGAATTTTGTGAAACTCCGTACAAAAAATAAGGTGTTCTAACATCATCAACGTTTCTAGTGTTATAGCTATGAATATCACTTCCTCTTTAATTCGATTACACAAATATCGAGGCAGCAAACCGTTTATTACTTTAAAAATGAACACAATTGTTTAATACACAACTCTCTGCTTCACCAAAAGCCACTGTCTGGCATCTAACAAAAAAGAGAAGGAAGTAACCCTATTACATCTCAAAAACAAACGCATTATCTTATTTTGCAAATGCTGTAATCTTGATATTTGTGTTTGATTAGCTAAAACAAAATGGAAGGGAAAAATTCAATGTGAGGAAAGATGATAGACTTGTACAATTGTATTTTACAAGCAATAGTTAAATCGTTTTTCAATCGGCAGAGAATACCGTACTTCTTGGCTATTTTCTTGATGACATCGTCAATGAGAGAGTCAAATTTTAATCTATCATCAATAATCACGCCAAGATATTTAATCTCACGAATGCGATCAATTATCTCATCATCAATTTTAACAGAAACGTCTTCGATAACTCGATTCCGCGAAATTACCATGAACTTAATTTTACTTATGTTCAATTTCAACTGTTTGTACTTTAACCATCTACTTAGAGAACGTAAATCTCCATTCAAATGCGAAACGGCCTCCTCAAGGCTTTAATTTGCAATGACTCGTCGCATGTCATAAATATATAGAATAAATAAAATGGGCCCTAATACACTCCCTTGTGGTACGCCAAG
This sequence comes from Aedes koreicus, assembly GCA_024533555.2. Lineage (NCBI taxonomy): Eukaryota > Metazoa > Arthropoda > Insecta > Diptera > Culicidae > Aedes > Aedes koreicus. The sequence goes on along the minus strand of JAHHFK020000712.1, from coordinate 48,334 downwards.
GCTGTTCTCCACAGGGTGAAACAGAATCATTAAAAGCCATCCGTTAAGTTCTATCAGACAAATAGCTTTCGAACCATCTGTATGCAGAACCTGAAAATCCAAAGCGCTTGATTGTTTCTAACAACAAGGGCCGAAAAATCGTTTCAAGAGTGCGTTTCAGATCCAAAAAAACAGCAACAATCGTATCTCTTCTACGCTCTACATTTTCTTTCCATTTTGCTAACACTAAATTTATCGCTGTTTCACAAGAATGACCTTCGCAATATCCCGATTGTTCCGACGCAATCAAATTATTTCTATTTAAATACGTTAACAGCTGTCCTTTTAAAACAAGTTCCAACAAAATTTCTAAAGTGTGCAACATGTTAATGGGACGAAACTCTTCGGTTTTAATCATTCCAGCGACTCTTTGAATGGGAATATCTAAAGATTCTTTCCAAACTTGTGGCACGTGCTCAGTTTGCAGCGATTCATTAGACATTAAAGAAATCTTGTATTACTCTTGCATTAACGTTATCTACTCCAGCCGTTTTGTTCAAAGAAAAGCAAATGGATTTTAGATCCTCTAACGATATTGGGTGGAAACTTTCAAAACTACAGTTAATATTCATCGGCTGTTTTATTTCGTCTGGCTCATCTACTAGATCAATGGATTGATTGATTGACAAAATACTATCGACGAAATATTCATTAAATCTACATGCAATGATGTCCTCTGACTGTTCTAATGTGCCATTCAAGGCTATGGATCGTGGTTTGCAATTACTAGGTTTTAACAAAGATTTCAAAAAATTTCATAACTCTGCTGTTGTTTTGATGCAAATCAATTTTCCTCTGAATAGATTCACAACGAGTTCGTTTAACGGATTGCAAATATTTGTTACGCGCATCTTTGTACCTAGTAAAAAAGATATGCCTATTAATTCTTCGCCATTTCTTGTACAGCTTTTCCCTTTTTCGACGCAAAAGATTACATCTTTAACGGTCAATTCAAATGTTTCTTAGTTGGTAGTATCTCCGCGGATGGCGCACATAGTGGATTCCCTTATGTTTGACGTAAGCACACTACCCCCATCTGAACAGCTTTATCACCCATCACAGTGTGTGCAACGATGGCGCAGCTGCGTTAGTGACGATAATTGGTAAAGGGTGTCCACGATGAAATTGCCACACACAAAATTGATTCGCAAAATTCGAGTTTTCATCCGATTGCCATCAAATTTTCAGGGATTGAGAAATAACTATTAAACTTCATTTTACCATTTTACTCGTATTTTATTTACAGTCCATACGCAAATGCCCGCACCTTGGCCTTAACCCCGGCCATAAGATTCTGCACAACCTGTGAATCAACCGTTTTTTGCATGTAAACCCATACTTTCTTCAGTTCCTCGACTGTCTTCACTACCTTAGGTCGTTTAAGAAGGTGCTGCTTCATAATCGCCCAGTACTTCTCGATGGGGCGGAGCTCCGGAGTGTTGGGAGGGTTGAACATTTTCGGCACGAAATTGACCTTATTGTCCGCATACCACTTCAGCACGTCCTTGGAGTAGTGGCGTGAGGCCAAATCCGGCCAGAAGATTGTTGAGACGTTGTGGGCCTTCAGGAGAGGAAGCAGCCGCTTCTGGAGGCACTCTTTTATGTACACCTGTCCGTTCATCGTGTCCTGGGTCACGAAAGGTGCACTCCGCTTCCCGCACGTGCAGATGGCTTGCCAAACCAGGAATTTCTTCGCAAATTTGGACATCTTCTGAGTGCGGACATGCTCCGGAACGCTGAACTTATCCTTGGCCGTGAAAAACAGGTTGCCGGGGATCTGTTTGAAGTCGGCCTTCACATAAGTTTCGTCGTCCATGATGCAGCATTCAACTTTCGTCAGCATGTTGAGGTACAACTTCCTGGCACGGGTTTTGGCGGACTTGTTCTGCTTCTCGTCGCGATTAGGGGCCTTTTGTACCTTGAACGTTCGAAGCCCAGCCTTAGTTTTGGCCTTCTGGACAAAACTTCGGCTTAGGTGCAGCTTCTTAGCCACATCCCGAACGGAGGCGTTCGGATTTCGGTTGAAGGCCCCAACTACGCGGTTGTGATTTTTGGTGTTGTACGGAATACTTTTTCCTTCACTTCTGGGCTTCCGATCGGTGGTCAACCGTTCCTCGAACCGCTTAATCACTCGCGACACCGTGGAATTCGCGATTCCCAACGTTTTAGCGATGGAACGATGCGAGAGATCCTTGTTCTCGTGATGAATGCGCAAGATTTTATCACGCACGAGCTGTTCTTTCGACTCCATTTCCGCGGACGACAGGACTTCACAGGACTTTAAAACTTGCAGGATGTGAATAATGCACTATGAACTAAATCCACCCAAATTTTCATCAAATTCTACCCAACGGTTAAAAAGTTAGAGCAATTTCATAGTGTGGCAATTTCATCGTGGACACCCTTTAGTGCAAAATTTTCAATGTGTTATGTTTGTTTGTCTGTGATATAAATAAATGGAGATGGGTTAACATAAAAATATAAACATTCATAAAAATCTCACGTTGTTGGGCACTTAGATGATAATTTTTGATGCTGCAGATCGAAAGTTATGCAGAAATAATGCAAAACGACCAATTTTTAAATGAGTTTTGCTCCACAAGGGGACAAAAGAGGACAAACGATTTTGCATAGGTCTTGTAGATGGACGTTTAGTTTTAGTTTCAGTTCACGTAATCCGTGTTTTCAAATATTTGCAAATAAGTGAGTGAGATATCTTAAAAAAACATTTTTTTTTACATTTCAACCTTTATAACTTTTTTTTATAATAACTAGCGACCATCTTGTATCTTCAAAATGTGCGTGCTTTCATGTCCTAAAAGTCATCGAAACAAAGTTTTCAACTTCAAATTGAAATAAAAAAATTAGAGCAAAAAAACTGTTTTTCTAAGTCCCACCCTAAGGACAGTTAGAAAAACTGTTTTAAAACGAAACGTAGATGAGATAAAAGTTAAGTTTTTGCAGCAAAGTTTCATTAAATTAAATTATCTACAATTCATCTAAATTCTTCTGATTAAATTATCTACAATTTTTCTAAATCATAAGAATAAAAAGTTAGAATTTTTATTTTGAACATAAAAAGACCACCCTAGTCACCACTCAAACCAGAAGATAGATCTTTTTTTATGATTAAAGCTTCGAAAGACATCATATGTCTAAAGTTAATGGTTTTTGAGTTATCGATTTTTGTCGCGAAATTTGACTATTCGTACCATAGTGCGTGGTTTACGTCCAAGTTCGTTTTACGTTGGTTATTCGTTTTTTTTACAATTAATACATTTCCAAACAAATTATGTGCATTCAGATGTCGTGTGACTTTTACAACACTTAGAGCATGTGATGTTGTAAATGTCGTGTGACTTTTACAACACTTAGAGATTATTTTTACAATCTATACTCATGTGTCCAAATTCTCCACACTTGAAACATCTCAAAACTTGTATTTCAGGAATAACACGACACAAATCAAATTTAATATTAATATGTTTCGCGGTCAATTAACAACTATAGGTGTTTTTATAAACCTCAATTACCGTATTAAACTTGTTGTACACTAAGCTTGAATTTTCATACATTCTCATTATTTTAAATTCATTAATCGCGATGTCTTCATTTTGATCTTTTAGAATCCGAATAAGAATTCATCGGAGGAAAACTTCTCATTCATGCCCATCACTTAGTCTTGGTACCGATGAGGAAACAACAGCGTTATAATTTTCACCCAAATCGCTCTTTCACAACATTAACGTTACATCCTGTTGCACACTCAGCAATAATAGAGCCATCTTTCCCATTTCTAAAGTAACGGATCTTGTGTGTTTTTACTACAGTTCACTATTTAAAAACTTGCGAGTATCATCACTGTTCTTATTGGACTCTTTCGGTTTGATCGCAATGACCAGACGAGCCTTACGAATATTTTTTTTGAGATCAGTATCAATGTTTTTTTTTTCTTATATGTTTTATTATTATTATTAGTCCCAGAATTACTTTAAACTCCGCGAAACTAATACCTTCCACAAAAACATCATTTGACGTCTCGCTTACGTTAACCCTGTTCATGAAATTTAAAAAAAAAATCAAATTGTCTCGTTGACACATCAGCACTTGTGTATTGAAAAAAATATCGACACATTCGATGCTATGGTAGTCACGTTTTTAGCATCGTGAAAAAATTGAGAAGACTGCTTTCATTTTGTGCAGCACTGATTGAAAAAATATCTTTATTTAACGATAATCATAGTCAACCAACTATTATCTAACTGGTTTGCATGATATTACGAATAGGTTATTAACCATATTAACTAAAAACATAGGTACATGCATATAAGCTAAAAACCGTCGATGAGATCGAATCATATTTTGATATTGAAAACAAAAATACATTCAAACTGTCTTCAACTCGAGGTGAACATTGAACATAGAGCGAATTACAACGGACAACGTGACCAAACACCTAGTGGACCAGTATGGACATTTTCGTTTTGTGAAAAGTTCCACAGGCTGGAGCAGGAATCGAACCCTCAATCAATCGCCTGAACGTCGCCGCTCACCGTTTGAGTACGAAACCCATATTTGGCTTGAAATCAGCTAGTGGCAAACGAGTCCATTCTTCGAATATATCAATCAGTACTATTTTTTGCAAGGATTGATTTTTAAAGTTTACGAACAAACCTGAAGAAATTACTTAAATTTTTCACATTCTCTTGAGCCGCTTGAAATTCAAGCAGCGACATCTCCCTTCATGTAACATATCATCTCAGGCAACCACTTCATCACATGCGAGCTACAGGACTGAAATTTAACTATTGTTCACATTCGGCAATCTTCTCGACATTGAACCTTCTTCGTAGGAAACGTTCTACTCAAAAGCGATTACATTCTTGAAACTCATTTCAAATTAGAAACCGGTTCCAACTAAACCAAGCAGCTATAACTTCATTAAAATTAGGCCGTATCCCACAAGTAATATTCCATTCCATCTGGTATCCGTATCCGTATCCAGTCTGGTGCCCAAATGAAGCACGCAAACGATAGCAATGTCGGAATGAAAACTTCATTAATAAAACCCGACGTGATGAGCCTGCCATAAAGGTAGTTCTGCTTTCCCATCCCAAGGCGTTCCCAGCCAGGATACGACCGTACCGGATATGAAACCGCATTGAGATTGTTCCCGCAGATGCTGCGACGCTAGTAGCTCATCCATTATCTGGGAGTGGTGTGTGTGTGTGCGTTGCGTACCTACAACAATTGATTACGGTGTGCTTTTCATGGCAGCGGGACACTAAAAGAAGTGCTTTTTGTGATAATGGCAATTTGCGAATCATCAGGTATCGTTAGGCGAGAGACTAAAATAGACCTTTGATGTAGTTCAATTAGTTTGGCATTATGAGGACCGAAGGCTGTTCAGGGCCTTGCGATGAAGTGAAAGGTCAAGTCAACTGCAGCAACTGGCTTCGTTAGGATGGTGGTTAATTGGCTTGTTGAGATAAATGAATCAACGTTATTTGCGCTCAGTGACAGTAGTCGTACAGAAGACATTTCGAGGATAGAAAATAAATATCTAAACTGTCGATTTTAACTACTGAATATGGCGCATATTAGAATCGGTACGGTGCGTGCTCATTTATTTTATCTTCAAGGGAAATTATTAATTTTGGTACCCTCTTTTCTCTGGGATGAAATTTCAAACAGAATTATTGATGCACGTAATCATTCTCACCCTCAGCGGCCACTTTTTTCAGTATATTTTCATCGAAGCATTGGGCGACACTGACTGGTGGCAGTTAGAGAATTTATCTGTTTTTCAATGAAATTTGACCCACTATCGAGGTTATTATACAGTAAAATGCGTTAGATGCGTGTAATTTTACAGACTTCGTTCCACTGCTTGCATAATTGCTGTAGTGCATTATTATAAATACTCTACTGAGCGATCTCGCTCAGGAAAGCCATCCGATTTTCTCGACGCTGCTAACGTATGCTTTTAACAAAGTGGACTAATTTTAGCGATTTTTCGCCAATTGTAGCAACCCTGTTGTGTAAAAAAAAAAATCAGTTGATTTGCAGCCGCCTTTGCAACTACGCTCGCAATTTGTTTCTTCTTACTGCCAGCTCCATCCCGGAACGCAGAAGTTGGACATTGTGAGGCCTTCCATTTCCGCCGGATATTTCCAATCCAACATCTGGAGAAAGGCAAGAGCTTCGAACGGAAGCCTGATTCCGGTTGACTGACAGTGCAAAAAGACCTTAAAGTGCAGCAGAAGCTGAAGAGAAAGACCGAGGGCAAGGTGGCCTCAGCGTTCTTCGCCTTGGGCCGAGAGGTTGATGGAACCGACCAAATGGTGAAGAAGTACTTGAGCAAGATCGACAATTTTTATGAAAAAGTGCAACGGCGGTCAAGGACGATTGTATCTGAGCAGCAGGTAATCACCTTGATGAAGCGGTTGAAGGTGCTGGTTGAAAACATATTTCCGGCGAAGCGCGACGTAGTGGTCATAATGGATGACGAGATCTACTTGACGCTGGATGGCAACGACTGGTAGGGGGTCGGGTACCTTACGACACCCACCAAGGAGGTAAGCGATGTTGTCAAATATATCTCCCACACAACGTTCCAGAAGAAGGTTCTTCTTCGGCTGACGTTCAGCGAGAAGGGAATGTCCACGCCACTATTTTTTCGTGTCTTGCGGTGACGGGGAGATATGCGGTACGAAGTGCCTGCTGGAAGTTGCCGTCTTCATCATGAAGTATGACGCGAAGAAGAATGTGGTGATTTGGCTGGATCTGGCCTTGGTTCATTATGACAAGAGATCACTGAAGGAGATGAGCTGGCTGAAGATAAACATTGAACGAAAGACCACCAACCTCCCCCCTGCGATCGATACAAATTGTTTGGACGAGCATCAAACTGAAGATCTACTCCCATCATTTCGTGGGCAAAGCGAAGGAGCAGTTCATCTGCAATGCAATGAGCTCGAAACAGCTGATGAACATACCGACATCCATCGTTTCACCGGGATGGCTAAGATTCCGGTCAACTGTCGTTAGGTCACCCAGCAGGGCGTCGAAGCATTTTTTTTATAGCATTTTATTTATAAAACGTGAGATTTATGGAAAATCTGTTCAATGTTCAATTTTGTGTGGTTTTTATTTCATCGTCATCTAAAATAAGAAAAGTTTTTAAATACATACCTTATTTGCTGGCGTAGCAAAGTTGGCAATACCAAGGTTCATCAATTCAATCACAGAGAGTCCTGGTTCCGGCGTTCTTAGAGGTTTGGTGGAGATGTGTTGTTATAAGAAGATATCGATTCATTCAGCAGCAATATAAATTCAAACCATTCTCCTCCCGTACTATGTTAACAATATTTAACTCGGCTATAAGATGGAGTTGTAACATTAGTATTGTAGTAATCGGAAAAAAATTGTAAAACATTATCCAACTATCCAGCATAAGAATAGCTGCACAGTAGCATCGAAGTAAAAGCAAAAATAGCTTGAAGTTTGCAAAATTAGATGCTGTAAAGGTTTTCATCCATCTTCATAGCAATTTTAAACAGCTTCAGGTTGTATAAATAAAGTGTTCTCGGTGCAAAAAGTTTCCTGAACTACACACTACCAAAATGTCATGTAAATTTCTGTCTCCTGGACCGACACATGCAAGTGTCATTTAGCACATAAGAATGAGTTGAAAGAGATGAGAAAACAAATTCAATCAAACACATATTTCGTCGAATTGCGTATGAATCAGTTTCCGGAGACATAATTTTACACGAAATCTTTGTTTACGTTCCTCGACTTTTTACGTCTCGTGTAAAATTCATAATTTCTAAGTGTATATGTAAATGTATATTATTAGGCCGAATGTGGTAACAAAATGTTAAAACGTCACTTGGTCAAAACAAGACCAGGTAGAAAATAAATAATTTAAGATAAGTGCGTACATTCATAATGAAATAATAGGGGTCAATTATAGAAGTCGAGTCGACCGTCACTTTGCTCGACAGGTTTATTTTGCTATTACAGTTGTCGAGATCGACGAAATTTTGTCGAGCAGGTCGACTCGGTAGACCGTTCGAAAAAGGGTGATGGATCTGTCACATTCTTTCGAGTAAGTTTGTTTTGATACGCTTTTTTTTCGTCTGGAAGTAATAACTGACTGAGCAAGGTGATTTTTTCAAATTCAACAAATTTGAGAAGCTATTCACTATTCTAGAAGAAACAGCTGAACAGCTTCTCCAAATTTGTTTGAACAAGCTCTAATTCAACCCCGATGTTTTTTTCGAGGTGAATTAACAGAAAAAAACAATTTTATTTTCCTGCGAAAATTGTCCACTCTTCATAAAAAATAACAAATAGTTGAACTGATGAAAATAATTGTGGACATCGCCAAAGGCTTTTGTGGAATTGGAGCCAGCAAAAGTGGGAGGAAATTGGCCAAAATCTCGATTCATTAGGACCAACAATGCGGCATGGGTACACACTTGGAAATTTTGAATTTTACACGAGACGTAATTCATGTTTTTAAAAAGTCGGGAAACGTAAAGAAAGATTTCGGGTAAAATGATGTCTCCTGAAACTGACAAATACGCAATTGGACATAAGATGTATTTGATTGCATTTATTTTCTCATCTCTTTCAACTCATTCTTATGTGCCAAAGGACGCTTGCATGTGTCGGTCTCAGAGGACAGAAATTTACATGACACTTTGGTAGTGTGTAGGAATGGCAAAAAGTAAGTGTTTATTTTACGTTTGAATACTATTATACTTATGAACATCATGCGAGTCGTTTCACTACACACGAAGCGCAGAATAAATCTGATTCTAGCGTTCAGCATCCAACACTTCACAAAGAAGTTTGTTATAATTTGTTATGATTGTTTTTACAAAACTGGTGGATGCAAAACTTGAACATTAAATGAAAGCTTGAGAGCCGATGCAAGACAAAGAACAATGGGCAACCTAGAAAAGAGGAATTGAAAAACTTAAGATTGAGCTTAAATAGAAAGAAATTGAATTAAAAAAAAACGAGAATTATATTTGAGGGAGATAAGCAAGACCGGTTCCTGTGGAAATCCAGCATCTCCTGAAAGTGTTTATTACATAATAAACTTGGAATAATTCATAACATAATTCTCGAATACATTAACTACGAATTTCACGCAAGTAATAAGGACTCAAAGACAAAGTCAAAGACAAGTTGCGATTTCTATGCATAATTTGAATAGTTTATTAATTTAATGGAAGTTATAATAGGCAAATATAGACAGTTCAGCACAATATTCATTAGTATCTCGCAAACATACAAACAATACTTTGGACTTATGAGAGAATCTGAGAGAACTTTTCATAAATTTTGTTAGCATGTCAAATTTTCTACAAAATTTTAGAATGTTGATAAAACTACCAAGAATTTCTGTAAGCTTGTTGAAAATCATGGGACTAGAACTCACTAGAATATTTAGGAAATTCCCTACAAATTTAAAAAGGGATATGCCGGAGGGATTCTTCAAATTACTCAAGGAGACTTTACAATCATTTGTAAAAAAAAACACTTCTCTGAAGGTCAGGAAGGGACGTCTCTTAAGTAATATTTCATAAATTCAAGAACAAACATCCATGAAGTTCAAGGTCATGCATCCCAGAAGTTCAGGAATCAGTTTCCTCAAAGTTTAGGATGAAACTAACCTTGTTTATTAAGTTCAGAAGAGAACCCCCCAAAGTTTTGAAAAGATTTTCCTCGACGTTCAGGATAAGAATTATACCTTCTCAGAAAAGAAATTTCCCTTCTCAGACTCCTCAGAATGTCTGGAAGGAACTATCCCGAACTTAAGGAGTGAATTTCCAAGAAATTCAGGAACGACTGCTCAGAAGTTTTTGATGAAACTTGTCAAAAGTTCAGGATGCAACTTTCCAGAAGTTCATCTGGGAGTTTCGCAGATCAGGAGAAAACTTCCCTGAAATTCAAGAGATAATGATTGAAGAACTGTAGAAGCAGCCTAAACCAACTTCATTCATATGACCGTAATAATATTCATTGCCCACGACGCCATATTAAAATATAGTAAACACCTCCACCATCTACTCAACCGTTCGCATCGTACTAAGGCTTGCTTCATTTAGAATTGGAACAAACTTTTGCTCATATTGTGGCGCTCCTGGTGGACGGATTTGGAAGTTTGGAATTTTGTCAACTTCACGTATGTATTTTTGACATTCCGCAAATTGACTGTACTTTGTAAACAATCAACATGGAAGCCGAAAGAAGGGAAAAAATTGTGCACAGTTATTTGGAAAATCCATTGTGGTCTGCATCTAGGCTAGCTAAACAGCTGATATTGCCCAGAAATACCGTATGGCGCGTTATCAAACGGTATAAGGAAAAATTGACGACGATTCGGAAGCCTCAAGCCAATCGTCGGAGTGGAACTGTCGACCGGAAACTGCGTGGTAAGATTTTGAAGACGATTAAGAGGAATCCCAATCTGTCGGACCGTGATTTGGCCAGAAAATTCGGTGCTGCCCATAGTACCGTGAGGAGAACTCGACTTCGGGAAGGAATCAAGTCGTATCGAGCTAGCAAACAGCCAAATCGGACCATAAAACAGAATAATGTGGCCAAAATCCGTGCTCGGAAGCTATACGACCAGGTGCTGACCAAGTTCGACGGGTGTCTTCTGATGGACGATGAAACCTATGTCAAGGCTGACTTCGGGCAAATCCCAGGTCAAAAAATTTACTTGGCAACGGCTCGGGGGGATGTTCCAGCCAAATTTAAATTTGGCATTTCCGTGTAACAGGAAAAATTCGAGAATTCCTTCGAAACCGTGACGAATAATTTTATCCGTATTTTTTCTTAAAAGTATGAAGAAAACGCTACATTTGTATAAAAAAAGATCTTGAATTCAATAATAAATAACTGAAATACAGGCAATTGTTTTTGTTCCAATTCTATCTGAAGCAAGCTTTATGAGCTAAGACACAAACTCATATAAAAATTACAATTCGTCGGTTTCCATCTCACCTCGTTTGACAAATTTGATTGCTCATCGAATTGATCGATTCAATGACCTTCTATGGCATGTCGGTTCGTCGGTAAGAATAATTTCCTGAAGTTTAGCATAAAAGTAAAAAAAAATGTTTGTCAGAAGTTCAAGAGAAGTGAAGGAAAAAAGTTTTTAGAAGTTTAGAAAAATATCAAAAAAGTTTTCGGGAATTCTTGCAAAGTTCAAAAAATTCTCCAAAAATTCAGAACAATAATCCTCAATTACGAAAAACTTCCCAATTAGGGTACTAGAAGCTCAGGAAAAAGTTCGGAGATTTTACCAGAAGGTGAGAAAACTTTGACATAATATCAATGAAAAGAGATCGATTACTGTACACATTTCAATAAATAACATACTCCGAAAAATTTTCAACTCGCAACAAACAGATTTTCAGAATAACAAAAGCATTAATGTAATTAATGTAATTACCAAATCAAGAGTGAAAATTGAAAACAGTCATCCTTCGAATGTCAAAAATGACAACTAATGTGATGGAAGTCCTGAATTATTGCAGGTGTTATATTTCAATGACATTTGGAAAGCATTCAACATTACAGTTGACAGTCGAGCTCGGTTGCTGACTCGATCAGATTCAGTCGGCTTCTGTAATGTGCAATTTTGCTCGACTCGACAGTAACAAATGTCGAGTCGAATTGCTGGACTCGACTTCTGTAATTGACCCCATAATAAAATAAATGAAAATGATGAAAAATTGAATTTTTAGCACCACAATCTAGATTACTAGCCAGATGAATGTGTTATGGGTAAACTTTTTCGCAAAATAAATCTACATTTCTTAAGGACGTCTGTAAAGGTCTTATAGCGTAGTCAGTAAACGCGTCGGTTTTCTTAGCCGGGTTTCAAGGGTCCTGGCGCTGGATTTATGCTTATAACTTATCATTGTATTTTCTGCCCACTATACGATTGAATGCCTTTGGAATGGCAGAACATTCCTCAATTGATAAATGTGGAAGTACTTCAAAGAACCACTAAGTTGGGCGGCAGGCAAAGTCCTGTAGGGCACAAAAGCCAAGTAGAAGAAGTAGGACGTATTCACGGTCGGCGGCAAAATAAAACATGTGGCCCAAAAGCCGTCTGAAAGAAAATTTTAAGTACGGTTTTGCGTCAAATTTTCTCAGAACTTCTTACTGCGTATCTGCCGAACTGTATTGCACAGAGTACCGTGCTTTCTCACCGTTTTGAAGTCCAAATGCCTAAGATGTACTTGATACCCTTCGTAATGCTCGACTGCAGCATTGCAACGTTTGTTCATTTAGTAATATTTTATTTTTATTTGTTTTTTCTTACAACTGTGCGTTTTTAAAAGGATACTTTATCCACTAGAAGCACAAAGTCATTTTGTTAGTATTAGTCTCTCATTTGTAGTTTTCAAATCAATACATGCCCAGCCACTTTATTCTAGTTTTATTTAAATTTCATTCAAAGCTGAGTTCTGAGTGTCCACTACCAGGGGGCCTAATTAAGAGCCTTTTGTGTGGGGGAGAGTAAAGGGTCAAGAAAATAAAAAAACACACTTCCAGATTTGGAAATGTAAAATTTCCAAACCAGGCACGTGTTTAATTTTAATTCAAGATAGGATTTTTTGTAATAGATTTGTAATAACCTTGATCTCTCCAGAGGCCGCCTCATCAAAAAACACTAGCTTGTTCATTAGTAATAATGAAAATTTTCGAAATTAACCCTTATATGTTAGACAAAAAAACACCTCTAAGTGATCGACATATTGCCAGGGGTTTCTACTGAAAATGTTTATGATCACTCGAGGCCCCACGGGAACCTGTTCCGGAAAGACAGGTCCGAGGACAAATCATGATATGGCCACTAAACGTTGATAAATAGCCTACTGGAGAAATTTCAAGAATTTTGATACCCATATTGCCAGGGTTTCCTTCTAAATATGTTCATGGCCACCCTAGGCCCCCCGGGATCCTGTTACAAAATGGCCGTTGCAGGAACAAGTTGACATATGGCCCACAATAGAATAGAAATAGTTTCTATGAATTATTTCAAAGATTTTGACATCCATTCCCGAAAATTCAATAGATGTTTCCAAATAGTGTCTCCGTGCCGGAACACAGCCCCGGAAACCCGGATTTACAAAAACCAGATGAATTCAAATGGTCATTGTCATTGAATATGTTCCTAAAGCGAATGAGTTTTTGAATCTAACGGTGCCAAAAAAATAAAAATCGGTCAATAATTGCCAGAGTTATAATCATTTGAATGTGGTGGGTACCCGGGTACCCTGTCGATCACTTAAGGGGTAAAAAAATCAAAGTCCTCCCCTTCGGCACCCTTGCTACTAAACGAAATGTTTTTATGCAAAAAGTTGCCTTCCAACTTTTATTAAGATGTCACTGAATTTCATCTTTCTGTTTTAAAATAAACTATGAAATTTCGTAATGTAAAACATGAGAAGGTACCCGGATACCATGTCGAACACATGAGGGTTAACTTCACGCTCTCGTGACAAAAGACGAGCAAAGATTGACGTTACTAAACCGCCCGTTAGATATGCAACCAGCATCACGAAACTCTGCTCGTGGTGAAGTGCATCTGAAACTATGTGCCAGTCTCGCATGCGCGTTGGCTTCGTTCGTTGCTTTTGAGCAGCAAAAGGCCTCTATCTAGATTGCACTAGCCTTCTTCTGATTATAAGCTATTTATTTTTCACTTCATTCTCTGCCAATAATCAAAATCCCCCACTATTATGGCGACTCTATACCGAACTTCAAAACTGCTTATAATTATCAGCACACTCTTCCTTCACCATTTTTGTCCGGGTGGCATAATAGTAGCACTAACAAACAAAACTAAGCTAATATAATTCTTCCTCCGGGTGCGGACACAAAAAACAAAAACATTGAAAAACCGAACATTTTGGGAGGTAATAAATTACGTTCATTACAGTTTACCCAAATTACACGGAGATTTCAAATTTTCTTTTTTTGTTTAAGATGATAACGAAACATTTTTTTTTTTTTCGCGAAAACGACGCAGCAATGCAAAACACGTCGGTTTCAAAGCACGGCTTTCTGCGATCTCCGCTCTTGAAACATTTCATTCATGCGCAAAAATACAATTTTAGCTCCATTGCTAGGAAGCGGAGTACATTCTATCACGATGAACTTTTAGAAAACTTTTTTTTAGTGCAGACAGGACTAATTTTTTTCTTTTCTATTTTCGGGAGTAATTTCGAATTTTACGAAAATTAGAGTATAACGTATGGGCAGGTCATATTTTAAACTTTAATATATTCATTGAGTCCGAAAGAAATGCTATGATAATTGTGTGTGTATATATATATAATATTGGGGGGTGTGTGTGTGTGTGTGTGTGTGTGTGTGTGTGTGTGTGGGGGTGGGTGTGTGTGTGTGGGTGAGGTGTGTGTGTGTGTACCATATTCCACTGGCCGGCAGTGATTTTATGGAAGAAACCTGTCTGACCCTAGGTTTATCAATTTGTATTTTCTTTATATAGATGCAGACATTTTTAGCCCTGAATATGTGTTTTCGTACACGCACATTCTGAGGATGTATGCATATACAATAAGCCCCGCATGAATACTACCTTGTATCAATTGGGTACATTAAAGGCATTCACACTTCCAGAATTAAAAAAAGAAAAAAAAATGTTTAGTTCGGGCGCGTATTTAGAATCATTATTCTTATCACAATAATAAGAAAAAATAAATAGAACGATCTCACCGATGTTTTTTTTCTTCATTCTTCTGTCCCTTTTGTCCCCATGTTTATGTGTTGGCTGTCATCTTCATATTGGTCTGCCTCGACTTATGCTGATTCCTATGATCTTGAATGACAATATAATAACTATATGTTATTATGAAAGCATCAATCGTTCCTTCCGTATTTGATGCTTGTTTTCCTGTAAAATTATGAATTGAACACTTCAGTTTTGTTCTAGTCATTCTTTTGTTGCTATTTTTTTCCTTTCTCAACTCTCTCAACTCGCTAAACATGTACGCACACGCAATAACACACATAAAATAATATTTCTTTTTCAGGATTGATTTTAAAATGACTTTGATTACTATTGATTCTATTTACATTTATTCGAAGAATTTTTGCTTACTTAATTTTATTAATCTCTCTCTCTAGTACTGTTGAACTAGTCTTCTATTCCTGATTCTGATTCCTCTTCGCTTTCTTCATATTTATAAATCTCTTCTGCCTTTTCCTTCAACTTTTTTTTTGTCTTTTGCCAATTCTATCCAGTTTTCTTCTACTTCTCCTAGTATCTTATTTTTCCATGCCATGTCTTGATTTTCGAGATTTTCAGCCTTGGGCTGGTTCATCTCCCGTCGTAGTTACTCAAATTCCCTTTTTGGGTATTTTCGTAACTTGTTCGGAGGTGAGATTCGAACTCGTGACTTTGGCGTGAGAGGTATGGATGTTAACCACTACGCCGGGGTCGCCCCCAACTATCTTATTTTTAACTTCCTTGGTGGAATCATTCCAGATCTTTGCCGGCCTTCCTATCTTTCTTTTTCCAAACTTCATTCCCAGGGCTTAATGCATGCCCAGTTTGCTTTCTTAGTATGTGACCCCAGTAACTATCAGTATCCCCATTACTCTAATCTTTTTACCAGCTGTTTTTCCGTCCAACAGCTTTGATAATTTAAGTCTTCCTCTTGGTTTATCCCTACAGCATCTTAGCATCTCCGTTTTTTTTTTTATTCCGTGTCGGGTATTTTCGTCACTGCGACCAACTTTTTAGATCTATTGTGACATCCCCGTTACTATTTGCAATCACTAATACTCCTTTACAATTTGCATTTCATATTTACTAATAGATTTTCTATTCCGTTTCATAAGAGATGCAGATTTTAAGCCGTTTCATAAGAGATGCAGATGTTATAGCTGGTGAAATGACTGTCTTGTAAATTAGTTTATTTAATTCCCATGTTTGTTTATATCTCTTTAGAAATTCTATTTTCACGTAGGTAGACCTAGAGCTTGCAAGCACCTCTTTCTAGTAGTTTGTGGTCTATCTAGTGTCTCTGTTAAGTATGTTCCTAGATATTTCATACTCTTTACTATTTTGTACTCTTCTTCATTAATTCTCACTGTTTTTGGAATATTCCTATCATTTTGTGGCTCTCTGGCTCAAACCTGACTTTTACTGACATTAATTTCTAGTCCCACTTTTATCAGTTCTTTCTTCAATTACTTGACTATTTTTTCTATTTCTTCTATTTTCTCTGCTATCATTAGTTTGTCATCTGAAAATTTCAGAATTACCGGTGGTTTTCCATCGAAAGAAATGCTATGATAATTACTTCAATAGTAAGATAAATGATTCTTCACTCATGTTTGTTACTGACTAAGGTCCGAAAGCTTCTTTAAACAGTTCAAAAACTGTTTGGAATGTAAACGTTTGCGATCACGGAAATTTATAAATATGCTCCAAGCTCTCAGTTTTACCACAGTTGTGATTGGTCAACCAACGATTCATTTTGTTACTCGGTAGCTACCAAACGCCAGCGAGATAGCAGATTTCGACCAAAGCGAACAACAAATATATTCTTCTAAACTTTAAATACGCCTGAACTACCTGTGCTGATTTTGGGAAAATAAATCAATTTAAGCAGGGAATTATCTAACATTAATACATATATCAAAATATTCAACCATCAGGTGGAGTAAGAAACAAGAATAATGTAAACAAAAGAAACTATTTAGTTCGGAATAAAATTAGTCGTCTTGCAAATGACGGATTGTTTATGATGAACATGGTTCGCTATTGAATTTTAGTAGTCTTTCTTCTATGACTTCTCTAATATAAACAAATGAAAATAACTCAAATAAAACGTTGTGTCATACAATAACGTTATGCACGCTAAATTTACTAAATGTATAGTATTTTCCTATCACTGATTTCAAAAGTGAGTAACAGAGGTCTCATATGCAATAACGAACGAAAGATAATTGGTGTACCATCGCCAAAAGCTCCATTTATTTGGCAGTCTTGAAGCTGATAGGAGCGGCCAGGATTGGCAGCTGACGGTGGACAAGTACCCATTGGTGCACTGGCGGGCAACCTTTGGCCGGGCAACCTTTGGCCGGACAACCTATGTCTGAGCATCCTGTTGGCTAGGCAGCTGGTTGATCGAAGTAATTAGTGGATTTGCAGCCAACCGCTATGGCGCAGTGATGAAAAGTGAAATAACCTTCTGCCAAAGAAGATCGAGAAGGCTTAATTTCAATCGTGGACCAACATTCTCCCAGCTAAAAAGTCTGTTTGATTGGAATATATTTTACTTACCGTTGCATATTCTCATCAGTTGGCTACCAGCTGTGGCAAATCAGTGCCCTCTCAGCTGGTGTTGAATAAACTGCTATCCGGTGTGAACCAGTTGGCAGCCAACTGGTTAACTGCTTAGTAACTGGAGCCAGCCGGTAAGGTGCAATGACGAGGACTTAAAAAAACTGCTTACACAGATGACCAAGTAGAAGGCTTAAATTCAAGCTCACCATTTAAAACTCGTCCTTTTTAAGACGAATTATTTGGTTATCCCAGCTAAAGAGTTTGTTGGATTGGAATTTCTCTTGATCTTATCTAAATTACCCTTGCATATTCTCGTCAGTTGGCAGCCAGCGGTGGTTTGGAAAGAGTTTCAGATTTCATTTCATACCCTCAACCATCTGTACAATTGTAAACACGGCTCAAAAATTTCAACGGTTCCTACAATTACTTCAAAGCGCAGTTATTGTATCATATTGTAAATAGCTAACGGCAAAGGTAGCATGCAAAATTGAAAATGACAACCACCATGAAAAATAAAAACACTGAACTTTGATAATTTATTCATTTACTGAGATATTTTCGAGATATTTGCATCAATTAATTGGAAGTTTTTGCGACTGTCAATGAAATTATCGAAATCATCACTAATTATTGACTTGAATGTACCCCGTATATCGCGATAAGGACACGGGTGTCCAAACCAAACGAGTGGTCGATCAAACCAACATAACCATCACAGAAAACACTCGGTTGAAACCAAAAGCTGCCATACACCGGAACGAATCAATGAGTGAGCCTTCAATCCTCGAAATTTTATCAACATGGAGTTGGCAATTCCACTCTCCCCATCCAAATCGCTTCAATCCGGTTCGCTCACATCCCCTTCCGCAATCTTCATTTCTAATGCTGGTACGTTTTTCCTTTATCATCCTCACCTGATGTCTGTCTATCACAATTTTCACTTTCTTCATTCATGTGTGCCTCATCTAATGATCTTTTCATACTTTCTCTATCCTTTAAAAGCTTTTCAAAAGTTTTTTTTATTTAAATTTTTTAAATCAATTACCAACTTGAATTTATGATATCATATGATGATAATGGATGTATTGATGAATGTATCTCAAAATATTTTTTTCATAATAAATCTTTTGTCACCCTGCTTTTCTTAAACAAAATTGCTACTTTATTTCCATATTGTAAGAACACTCAAATTACTGTTTTAAACATTTATTTACCTAAATCCCAGCTTAGTTGAATCATTTTCCAACCCTCTATGAAAATTTATAAATATATACTTTACCTGTTAGTTGTTTCCATGCTTAATGAGGAAGTTGAACAGGTTCAACACTGTTGGAGCAACTAGCAAAGTGACATTGTTTAACTACGCATAAAAGCCGCTCTAAACCGATTTAAACCAACAGTATGTTGAGGCCTCTTGCTGTGTGCTGATGGTTTTTCATTGAAAAAAACAAGGTAATTTTTAATAACGTTTGGGAGCCGACTTGGACCGATTCATACCAAAAAGCTATTGGGACCATTCACAAAGTGTCATAGTGACATTGGAAATACACACAAAAAAATAACTAAGCTTTAAGAAGCACAGAACCCAATTTAAACCAACAGTAAGGATGCTATTGGGACCTCTCACAAAGTGTGATGGTGCTATCCGTTATTGTTATAAACATAGTTTACACATTTTTTAAACTATGCTAATTAGTAGCTCCAAACCTTTTTAGGGCCACTTACAAAGTGTGATAATGGTTTCCTTTTATTTTGCAAACGAGAAAAAAAAACTACGTTTAAAAGCCGCTTTGGAACGATTTAAGCCAACGGTAAAGATGTGGTTGAGGCCCCCCACAAAGTATGATGGTTCTTTCCTTCATTGGGAAACTAATAATTTTTATTTTAATCTTCGCTTTATAGACCACTTTGAATTGATTAAAACAAACAGTAAGGATGCTGTTGAGGCCACTCACAAAGTGAGATAGGGGTTTTTATTTGAGAAAACAAATTATTTTTTTCATCATTCGTCATGCATAATTTTTTCATTCATTTTAAATCACATGTAGACTTTGGGAAATGTAAACAAAAATTTACACATCGCTTGAACTGTTTCGTGCCCCTGATACTACATGAGCACGATCAAGCACGCACTGTTTTGCCAGCCAAGGGGGGCATTCTTCCCCCCTTGCCACCCCTGCATTGGGGTAGCTTGGTAAAGGATTGTGTGCTTGATCGGATACTGCCTTTCAAAATAGGCCTCCACCCAATTTCAACTGCTTCTATTCAATTTTCTCAGCCTGCCGTACTCTAATGGAACTATCAATACTTTCTCTTCATATCTTTGGTTCTAGCAGAAATTGCTGTCCACTCCTAGGTTCTCATGTTGATGAGAGGATATTTTCTTCAAAACATTATAATTAATTACGTACTTCACGCTTAGATTAAAGAAAACATAACTAGTAGAATGTAAACGAATACGTTGAATTAAGCAAATATCAATGGTTTTTATTTATTGTAATACCACCTTCAATTATCTCTCTATAGAAGAAACGAAACGTTGAAAAGGAACACGTGTTAACGAACGGGTAAATTTATTTGGTTTCTGCAGGCTAAACATGGCTTTATGTATGTCAAAAGTTTTGAAAGACTGTGAGGAATCAAACCTTGTTAGATTGACTTGCAATAAAAAAAATGTGGCTTACACCACTACGTAAAGAGTGTCAAGATTCAATTAATTACGCCATTTTTATGCAGCAGAAAAAAAATAAACATACCATACCTGGGTCCTCCCTTAGCTCAGTCGGTAAAGGTGCAGCTACAAAGCAACACCATGCTGGAGGTGGCTGGGTTCGATTCCCGGTCTGGTCTAGGCATTTTTCGTTAAGGAAAATTTCTCGACTCCCTGGGCATAGGGTATGATTGTACTTGCCATAAAATCATACTGATGCAAAAATGGTACCTGGCATCAAAAGCTCTTAATTAATAACGGCAGCAGGGTAAATACACCCTTTTTTTTGGGAAATGCTCCTTAAACTATCGAAAAATGCTCCTTAGATGCGTTTGCCCGGTATAATGCAATCGGAGGTATTAACCTTTAAAGGTGCGATACGGTCAAAATTTGGTCAATATCAACTTGACGTATTTCTTTCAATTTTGCATTTAAAAAACCTGAACACCCCTCATTTTGAAGGTGTGTGTGTGTAGAATGTTGCTCCTATTTTAATTTTGGAATTCACTCTTCAGTTGTCAAAATGCCGTCCAAGCAAGAAGAGCAGCGTATCAAAATTTTGCTCGCGCATCGCGAAAATCCGAGCTACTCGCACGCAAAGTTGGCAAAATCGCTAAAAGTTGCCAAATCAACCGTTACAAATGTAATTAAAGTGGTTGGGGAACGTTTGTCGACAGCCAGGAAGTCTGGATCGGGGAAATCGAAAACCGGAAGCCGCCGAGACGACAAAGAGAGTTGCCGGTAGTTTCAAGCGAAACCCTAACCTATCTCTCCGAGATGCCGCAAATAAGCTGGGTGTATCGTCTACAACCGTGCATCGAGCCAAAAAACGAGCCGGACTATCGACTTACAAGAAGGTAGTGACTCCAAATCGCGATGATAAACAAAATACGACGGCCAAAGCGCGATCCCGGAGGCTGTACACGACGATGCTGACGAAGTTTGACTGCGTGGTAATGGACGACGCAACCTACGTCAAAGCCGACTACAAGCAGCTTCCGGGACAGGAGTTTTATACGGCAAAAGGAAGGGAAAGGTAGCAGATATTTTCAAGCACACGAAACTGTCAAAGTTCGCAAAGAAATATCTGGTTTGGCAAGCCATCTGTACCTGTGGCTTGAAAAGCAGCATTTTCATAGCTTCCGGGACTGTCAACCAAGAAATTTACGTGAAAAAGTGTTTGAATAAACGTCTGCGCTTCCTGAAGAAAACGGTTGTCCGTACTGTTTTGGCCGGATTTGGCATCTTGCCATTACGGTAAAAAGGCCAGGAGTGGTACGCCGCCAACAACGGCAGGTGGTCCCAAGGACAAGAACCCTCCCAACACGCCAGAGCTCCGCCCAATTGAGAAAACGGCATGTCAAGCGGAACCTAAAGAAGACCAAAAAAACTGCTAAGGACGAGCAGCAGTTCAAGGAAACTGGCTTTCTGCGGCGAAGAAGGTGGACAAGGTGGCTGTACAAAATCTGATGGCAGGGGTCAAGCGTAAGGCCCGGCAATTCGGATTTGGAAAAGCGGAAGCCTAACTGAATATTTTTCCTGAATTTTATACTAATTGAACTTGAAAAAGAAATTTAATTTGATTTTTTAAATAAACGATTTCACCGATTTACACGCGTTTTCCCTTGACCAAATTTTGACCGTATCACCCTTTATGTGCTGCTAATGTGGATTGACCGTGAACGATTTTTACGATTAGGATATTTTTCGATTGGTCTCAACTCTGGATTGTTTTGAGGTTTAAGGTCATTGGACACGAAGTTGACCTTATTTTCCATGTACCATTCCAGCATCTGCTTGTAAGTAGTGGCAGCACAACAGGTCAGTCCAGAGTGCTCAGAACAGACTTCAAAGTGAATATAAACATATTCATGATGTAGTCCATCTGAAGAAAAATTACGGCGCGTGATGCAAAAACTTTCTATTCGTTGCGTAAAAGAACTTAATTTTTTGTTTACATGAATCAATTTCCATTTCTAGCTTGGGGCATCAAGCCTTACTATTATGCTAAGACCAAAGAAAGTCGAGAAATTCTAAAATTGGATGCCTCTGGAAAGTCAAGGTGTTGTGCCGATGAAAATTTGCATATTTTCACTGAACACTAGCATAGCGTGCAATACCGGACGTAGGCGCAAAAAATAATAATGTGGCAATCCTGTTTTACTCTTCCAAGAATGTAAGCGTATTAGCACTGTTGGTTGGTGGTAATGTATCGCAAATAGTAATTAACACCGTTTCGTGCAAGACAAACCCCGATAACCTTTGCACATTTGCACTTGGCGATGGCCTTGGGCGATAGCTAAATGGGATGTTAGCCGCGTGGGTCTGCTATCGATTTTTGTTGAGGAATAAAATTCCAAGAAATGAAATCACTTAACAGTTTCGCGACAGTCTGCTGACAATCCTACTCAGTGAACGCAGAAGAAAAACACATCATGTTTTCCAAAATGGAAAACTCCTTGTTTTGATTTTCGATTTTGTTGAACTTCCTAAACTCTCCCCACATTCATCACCTGACATCATCTTAATTTCACCACCAACAATAATTCTCAGTATGCTTCAACCCACAAGCACACCTCACCATCATCGTCAATGAATTCGAATAAGGACAGTTTTATTAAAGTACGAACTCCACTTTTTAATTACACGTAGGAAAGTTCCAAACTAGCTCCAAGAGCAAGAAGAGATGATGGCCCGTTCATGCTGTGCGCGTTGGCTGCTCTCAAGTGCCGTACTGTGCTGTTGATTCTAACACATTATTCCCGATGGCTTTTAGTTTCGAACTACATCCACAGCACCAGGACGACGGGTCAGGAAGTGAAGGAAATTTATAACTTTTCTGTTCATTTTTCTTTGGCTGCTTTAGCCGTTCCGAGACACTCGGCAAGGATCCAACAGTTAACAGTGAACAGGGATTTCTGGAGGTGGTGTTGAGGGCAGTCGGGGAAATACGAGCGTTATGAGGAGCTCGAGTG
Organism: Aedes koreicus; assembly: GCA_024533555.2. Classification (NCBI taxonomy): domain Eukaryota; kingdom Metazoa; phylum Arthropoda; class Insecta; order Diptera; family Culicidae; genus Aedes; species Aedes koreicus. Next base: position 25,251 of record JAHHFK020000712.1, on the reverse strand, counting down.
CACATAAATATATGAACCATACCAAGCGGTTGCGTGGGTCCAAGTTCCAGAAACATAATGAATATTGCGATATTTATCGTAATTATTATCGAGATAGCGGAAATGTTTGAATTATTATTCCCTAAGGAGATAGCTGGCCTGCTTTCTGAAATAAGGGGATACATTTAGAGCAAGATAATTTCAAGTATAACTGATTTGACTATTGACAAAGAATTACCTGTAAACTTGTCTATGCTTAAACTTTGATATAAAACTCAACATTAGAATAAAAGTGGAATTTACAGGGAGATCTTATGAAATATGAAAGAGAAAATATCGTCAATGCTGAAAACAGATAAGTTGTTTTCATTTGCTAAATCCTCACATCAATTTAAAACTTCAGAATAAATTAATATGTTTATCAATCTCTGTGGTTTCTTCCAAGCAGATTTGAATTTCTCTTTTGGGTCCGTTTTCTTACTGTTTAAAATGACATGCAGGTACTTATTCAATATAAGGCTTGAATCATTTGATATCTAGGCAAACTGTTTATTTTACTTCAGCGCTCCTAGTGATCACATTTGGAACGTTTTGACAATTGTGTGTTTTTTTTTCTTTCAGTGCTGGACAGTTTTTTACGATTCATTTTGTTTCAAGGAAGTTATATTTGATGGAACCCGTGAACAGAATATTAATTTTGGACAACCACATTAAAAATCCGATGTGATTAGGTTCAAAAATTCAAAGGCGTGCAGCATTCTCAGACATTTCCGGGAGTGGCATATTATCGATCGGCAGGATCATAGCAACCATCGTAGTGGAACTAAGGATCGGAAATTGCAATTGAAGGTTCTGCGAACGGTTGTTGGATTATGATATCGCCAAGAAAATCAATTCCAGCCAAAGTATCGTCAGAAGAATTCATCTGCGAGAAGAATTTCGATCTCTTCGGGCCAGCAAGCAACCAAACAGGATACTGCACTATGGAACGAATGGTCAAATTTCGTGACAAAAATCGATAACTCGAAAACCATTAACTTAAAACACGTGATGTCTTCGGAAGATTTAATTCAAAAAATTAGGTCTCACTTTTGGTTTGGGTGGTAACTAGGGTGGTCTTTTATGTTCATAATAAAAATTCCAACTTTTTATTCTTATGATTTAGAGGAATTTTTGCTCCTACAGAATTGTAGATAATTTAATTTAATAAAACTTTGCTGAAGAAACTTAACTTCTGTATCATCTACGTACCATTTAAATTTTTTTTTTTTCTCTTAATGTGGTAAAAAAAAAAAAAAAATTTTTTTGCCTCAATTTTTTTTTTCAATTTTAATTCGAAAACTTTGTCAGGATAACTTTAAAAGCATTTTGACGCACATTTTGAGCATGAGCATGAGCATGAGCATGATTGACCGCCCGAGGTTGCTACTCCGTTATTGCCAGATCAGCTGTTATTACACAGAGAACCAACAGATGATGCTTGGGACCAGCATACATCCTCAATGTGTAAAAACTGGTGATCCCAAACCAAGGCCCGAATGCAGGTCAAGTGAGGAATGGGTAGGAATATGTTGACGTGATACTCGCTTTATTGGAAGCCGAGAACACCTCTGCACTCCCACGAGAAATCACTGGGATGTTGGATAAAATGGTTGGGTTTGCAGCGGGATTCGTTTTGGTAAACGGTGTGCTGAATTCAACTGACGTCGGCAGCGAATAAGATATTTAACTATGCTCCCGATTTATTCTCTGTACAGAGATGCACATTAAAGTTATTCAAATTTTGGTATCGATTTGAACCAACAGTAAGGATGCTGTTGGGGCCACTAACAAGTGTGGGTGGTTTTTTTTTTCAATGGAATACAAGAATACGTTGAAAATATCGAGTTTGAGTACCGGTTTAAACCAACAGTAGGGATGCTGTTGGGACCACTCACAGGTGTGGATGGTTTATTTCACCAGAATACAAAAATATGTTAAAACATCGAGTTTGAGGACCGGTTTAAACCAACAGTAAGGATGCTGTTGGGGCCACTCACAAGTGTGGATGGTTTATTTCACGAATAAAAATATGTTTAAACATGAGTTTGGGAACCCGATTTAAACCAACAGTAAGAATGCTATTGGGAAGTGGGTGGTTTGGGATGTTTATTTCACCAGAATACAAAAAATATGTTAAAAACATCAAGTTTGAGGACCGGTTTAAACCAACAGTAAGGATGCTGTTGGGGCCACTCACAAGTGTGGGTGGTTTATTTCAATGGAATACAAGAATACGTTAAAAACATCGAGTTTGAGGACCGATTTGAACCAACAGCAAGGATGCTGTTGGGGCCACTCACAAGTGTGGATGGTTTCTTTTAACAGAATTAACATTACGTTAACACTAGCGGACACATTCACGCACAGTTTACCACCGGGTTCTGGTCAGTTCTGATTTATAATACCGAAAAGTAACGAAAACAATTTGACCAACAGATTCAGACGTCCTTCATTTTCAAACAAAACCTTAACTTTTCTTAACTTTCAATTTGCTCAACTACATTGTACAAACTATTTCATTACTAGAACCCATAACTGCATCAATCAAGTTGAACCCTCTAAAGAGAGCAATCTATGCTCATACATTTAAAGTAACGATTGAAGGATTTGGTGAAATTAGAGTCCTTCGAAGCCATTCGTGCCTTTTGGCAACTTTATGCTTCTATTGATTTCCAAGCTTATCGTTTTAGCACCACCCGGGGGATACTTGGTCCAATACCCAATGATTTCATTATCTCCAATCCGCTCAACCAATCGCAATGTTTTGTGATATAGTGGGCGGAATATTATAATTTGAGATAACTCAATGCAGACGTCTTCCAAATTTGGCAGATCGACAGGCAATCGGTGGATAACCACCTGGTACCTCATAGCAATATGCTTAGAGGCGGACCGGAAGTTTCGATAAGCTACATCCCCCAAAAACATTCCCACCATATATAAAAAAAAAAAAATAGTTATTAATTAAAAAAAAAAAATATAATAAAGATTAAAATAAAAAAAAAAAAATTTTTTTTTCTAAAATTTTTTTTTCTTTTTTTTTTCATTTTTTTAAAAAAAAAAAATATGTGCGGGGGTCACCCCCCCCCCCCCCCCCCCCCCCCCCCCCACGAGGGGGTTTCCCCTGCAATGATCGTTTCACCGAACCAACACCCTTTTCTCCCCCCCCCCCCCCCCCCACCGAAGCGATCACAGGCGATCATTATCTGTGATGTCATCGCTTGGAATAATCTGGTTGTTGGATAGTGGACGATCTGGTGTAGAATAGTCGTGTCGGCACTGACTCTCAGGAAGGATGGATGGGAGCAGAGCCACGATTGGAAACGATTGATTTGTGTTAAGTACTTGTACCGTAAAACGTTCTGTAAATATTGTAAATAAAATGTGTGTTGCGTACGAAATATGTGTGCTTGAGATGGATGGACGGATATGTGATGTGGTGTGTGAAAATGGTTGGATAGAATACCAAAAGAAATCCAAACCCAACCAAAATACAGTCCACTTATGGAGACGCCCAGTATTTCCCATCCACAACTGGCAGTTATTCGGTGTTGGTTAGGGTCCGGTAACCCAACATTATGGTCCTTCGAACAGGATAAATCGGCAAACCGGACAAAGGAGACCGCCAGCGTTGGTCAATTCGTGGCTTGGATGCCAAAATGGTTGGTTTGTGCAAACAATTAATCAGCAGCCATCATTGCGGCATAATTAATTAGTCTCAGCATTGCCATTACTATTGGATCGATATGGCACTGGGTTATGATGGCTGCTAGGAGTTGAATGTTGTATACTGACAAAAGTAAATATGGACCCTTTGATTCTCGGACTGAAAACACATAATACTCTAATTATGCTGCGTCGGACATCACAACATTAAAACCACGGCACATTGCCTGGTCTACCAGGTAATTATAAGCTCAGTATACGTCCAGCCGGATGGACACAACACATTTCTTGTACTGGCACATTTTCCATTATCGGTGAACAATAACAACTCATTTGGAGCGAGCCTAAACAATAACATGGTAAAAAACTCACTACATTCAACCACCGATCACAGCTGAGGGATCAGCGGGTCAGCCGATCTGAACGCAACAAGCCGAAACCATACCTAGGGATATAGTTGACACACCCACTACGAACGATTCGAGAGGCGACAGGAGAATCACGTGTGATATCGAAGCACAGACGTTTGTTGGAACGACTGTTTGGTGGTTTCTATCACATTTTCGGGTTGGACCAAGCACACAAAGATGAACGCAACAGGACTCTAGAAAAGAAAAATAACAAGCTTGTATCATATTAATAACAAGTTCTGTTATCCCAGATATCCTTTTGATTTCCGCTGTTATCACATAACAAATTTAGTTATCAACATCGGCTAGTTTTTTATCATATGTTATTATTTTAAACAAACAATTTTTGAGGAACGTTACTATTTGAATTAAATACTTTAAATATTAGCGAGCAGCGGCGCTATAACCAAGCTACTTAGCACCTGCATTCGGAGGAAATGCCAATGCAGCACCAGAGCGTCTGTTCTCCAGGTTAGGAGCGGCTCAAAACAGCGTCTGTTCCCCATGTCAGGGGCGGCTGAATCACCGTCCATGTGCCAGCGTGGGACTCTAAATTCAACTGAGCACTATGGTCCTCCGGAAAGTAGGGGGTTGGTGTCAGGCCCTGCAAGCTAGCCGTAAAAGAAAAGCAAGCACAGGAACATTTACAGCAGAATACGACCCAGAACAATCGGCGAGGACCACAGTGACGAAACAGGACTAGCGATTGGAAACTCGGTACGTGGAACTGCCGATCGCTCAACTTCGTCGGAAGTACCCGCATACTCTCCGATGCACTGAAGGATCGTAAGTTTGGCATCGTAGCGCTGCAGGAGGTGTGCTGGAAGGGATCCATGGTGCGTACGTTTAGAGGTAACCATACCATCTACCAGAGCTGCGGCAACACACACGAGCTGGGAACAGCTTTTATAGTGATGGGTGACATGCAGAAGCGCGTGATCGGGTGGTGGCCGATCAATGACCGAATGTGCAGGTTGAGAACCAAGGGCCGGTTCTTCAACTTCAGCATTATCAACGTGCACAGCCCACACTCTGGAAGCACCGATGATGACAAAGAGGCATTTTACGCGCAGCTCGAACGTGAGTACGACCGCTGCCCAAACCATGACGTCAAGATCATCATCGGGGACCTCAATGCTTAGGTTGGCCATGAGGAGGAATTTAGACCGACTATTGGAAAGTTCACCGCAAATCGACCACGTTCTGATCGATGGACGGCACATTTCCGACATTACCGACGTCAGGACCTATCGTGGCGCTAACGTCGACTCCGACCACTACCTGGTGATGGTAAAACTGCGCCCAAAACTACCCGTCGTAAACAACGTACGGTACCGACGCCCGCCACGGTACAACCTAGGGCGGCTGAAGCAACCGGATGTCGCCACGGCCTACGCGCAGAATATCGATACAGCGTTGCCGGATGAGGGTGTGCTCGACAAAGCCCTTCTTGAGGACTGCTGGAGGAATATCAAAGCAGCCATCAACGACGCAGCAGAGAACGTCGTCGGGTACGTTGAGCGGAGTCGAGGGAACGACTGGTTCGACGAAGAAGGCAGGGAGGTTTTGGAGGAGAAGAACGCAGCGCGGCCAATAATGCTACAGCACGGGACCCGGCAGAACGATGAGCGTTATAAACGGAAGCAGCAGACTCGCCTATTCCAGGAAAAGAAACGCCGCCTGGAAGAAGCTGAGTACGAGGCGATGGAGCAGCTGTATCGTTCCCAAGAAACACGGAAGTTCTATCAGAACACGTCCCGAAAAGGCTTTGTGTCGCGAGCCGAAATTTGTAGGGATAAAGATGGGAGCATTCTGACAGACGGCCGTGAGGTGATCGAAAGGTGGAAGCAGCACTACAACGAACACCTGAATGGCGCAGAGGTCGCGGGCGTTGAAGTCCAAGTCGGTAGAAGAAATGAATACGTCAGCACAGAAGAGGATGGGAACGAACCAGCTCCCACGCTGAGGGAAGTTAAGGATGCTATCCAACGACTCAACAATAACAAAGCAGCTGGCAAAGCTGGCATCGGAGCTGAACTCATCAAGATGGGCCCGGAAAGGCTGGCCAGCTATCTGCATCGGCTGATAGTCCAAATCTGGGAAACAGAACAGCTACCGAAGGAGTGGAAGCAAGGGGTTATATGCCCTATCTACAAGAAAGGCGACAAGCTGGAGTGTGAGAACTACCGAGCGATCACAGTCCTAAACGCTGCCTACAAAGTGCTATCCCAGGTCATCTTCCGCCGGCTTTCACCAAAAGTAAATGAGTTCGTGGGAAGTTATTAGGCCGGTTTCATCGACGGGCGCTCGACGACGGACCAGATCTTTACTGTACGGCAAATCCTCCAAAAATGCCGCGAATACCAGGTCCCGACGCATCATCTGTTCATCGATTTCAAGGCGGTGTACGACAGTATCGACCGCATAGAGCTATGGAAGATTATGGACGAGAACGGCTTTCCCGGGAAGCTCACTAGACTGATTAAAGCTACAATGGACGGTGTGCGAAACTGCGTGAAGATTTCGGGCGAACATTCCAGCTCGTTTGAATCACGCCGGGGACTACGCCAAGGTGATGGACTTTCGTGCCTGTTGTTCAACATTGCGCTAGAAGGTGTCATGCGAAGAGCCGGGCTCAACAGCCAGGGTACGATTTTCACTCGATCCGGTCAGTTCGTTTGTTTTGCGGATGACATGAACATTGTCGGCAGAAGATTTGAAACGGTGGCAGAAATGTACACTCGCCTAAAACGCGAAGCTGCGAAAGTCGGACTGGAGGTGCATGTGTCGAAAACAAAGTACATGCTAGCAGGAGGTACCGAGCGTGACAGGAACCGCCTAGGCAGCAGTGTTATGATAGACGGGGATACATTCGAGGTGGTGGAAGAATTCATCTACCTTGGATCCTTGCTTACGGCTGACAACAACAACAGCCGTGAAATCCGAAGACGCATCATCAGTGGAAGTCGTGCCTACTACGGGCTCCAGAAGAACTTGCGGTCAAGAAAGATTCACCCCCACACTAAATGTATCCTGTACAAAACGCTGATAAGACCGGTTGTTCTCTACGGGCACGAGACGTGGACGATGCTCGAGGAGGACCTGCAAGCACTTGGTGTTTTCGAACGCCGGGTGCTTAGGACCATCTTTGGCGGCGTACAGGAGGATGGAGTGTGGCGGCGAAGATGGAACCACGAGCTCGCTGAACTCTACTGCGAACCCAGCATTCAGAAGGTAGCGAAGGCTGGAAGGACACGGTGAGCAGGGCATGTTGCAAGAATGCCGGACAACAACCCTGCAAAAATGGTGTTCGCCTCAAATCCGGCCGGTACAAGAAGGCATGAGGCACAGCGAGCACGATGGGCGGACCAGGTGCAACAGGATCTGGCGAGTGTGAGTCGTCAACGAGGTTGGAGAGAGGCAGCCATAGACCGAGTATATTGGCGAAATGATGTAGATGAAGTCATATCGTAAATACGATGTATGGCTATTTAAATAAATAATAACTTTAAATATTACCAGCATATTGGAACAAGAAATTTTGCATTTCATTTAAAAAAAATTCAAGCATTAGCTTGAGAGTTTGATTTCAAATTGATGACATAAATAAACTTTTTCAATAAATTTGCTTAAAATATAGGATTTATTATCAAGATGTTCTCACTGATAATAAAATAAGCTATTATTATGGCTGTTTATTCAGTCTCAATGATAACAAATTCAGTGATCAAATAATGACAAACAGAAATTAGAATTTGTTATCAATTTTTTATAATCCTTTGCTCGGGGAGAGAGTCGAATATTACATTCAAGCACAGAGATACAATGTAGCCTACGGATGGATGCCGATCAGGTCGTGACGCAATCATTCGGAGCGATTGTGGGTCAACGATGATGACATACCTCAGGCATACATCGGTTGGCGCGGATCGGAATGGAATCAAGTAGCTGCACCTACCTGTCCAGGTAAGCAGCTTACATGTACATGTCTAACAACCACTATTTTTCGGAACAACAACGATGACGTCTTCACCTTCGGATCATCCACGGAGGCCAATCATATGATTTGTCAATAAGCTGATCGATTGAAGCAAACATTTTCGCAGCCGACTGCTGATGTTCAATGGATACGAATAAAATGGATTTTGGATATCACTAGCCAATAACATCAACGGATAATCAATTTAGGCGAGCATTATAAGGGGTGTCAGACACACCAGGTTAAGTACATGGGTTGCTCAATGATCAATTAAAGCAGGTGCAAGTATTTCTGCGGTTTACTCCACGGTTTGGGCAAATCGGTGCTCATTACCAATCCTGCATCAACCCAATATGAATTCAGCACACAGGATGCTAGAATGGACATACTTAGACGTTTGATCACACTGGGTGATCGAACCATACCCTCGGGCAGGACACAAGGGTGTCCTGTATCGGTTCCTTGGTTTGTGTACAGGGTGCGCAAACCAATCCTAGGACAGAACACAAGGGTGTTCTACATCCATCGGTTTGTGCACAAAGGGTGGTCAAACCTATCCATGGCAAGGACACAAGGGTGTCCTAGGAATGCCATGCCAAGAAGAGGATACAAAGGTGTCCTCTAGGTACCATTTCTAGGTTTCGAGTACAAAGGGTGCTCAAAGCTAAGGCCAAGGCTTGAATGAATCAATCAAGGCTTGTGCACATATGTAGGGTTCTCAAGGATAAACCACACCGGTAATCAAACGCCGATTGGACATAAGAATGTCTACAGCTGGATTACCAAATGTAGGCACTAGGGGTGTCTACATAATGGAATCGGATACAGGAACCAAGGGATACACATTGAGAGGATATCGTAACCAAACCGCTTTCATTTTGACATTTACTTTCGAGATGCAGCAAATGATCATGGACAACATCATACTCTGGCTGAGAGCAACATCGAAAGTTTCACCAGGTTAATAAAACAGTCAATGTGCCACCCGAGGGACTTTCGGATTCTACATGTATTTTTTCCCACTTGTACTCAAATTTTGAAATGAGGATATTCGCCGAAGCCATCACGTGTCTGAACCCATCGGACTCATTCAGCGATCGAGGGTATCGTCGCAAACAACATCGGTAACACCAATGGATGGCGCAACCCAAGGGTTTAATATGGCAAGGTACCATCAAGCCTTTAAACCTAGCGGATTCGTAGGCCATCCCAATCCTGACATTTCAACAACGAACGAACTTCGGAAGGATCATCACAAGGACATCATCAGGATAAACCCAAAATCTGTGTTAAACCAAAAGCACAAGGAACAGGAGCGCAAAAATTGAAGGATGCACACATCGTTTTAACATTCGAGTGAATGAAGAGTAGAGAACGGAGAGCTCAGAGATGGACATTATCAAAATCAGCGGCAGCCGCAGGTTTTGGGGGTGGGTGGTTCACCCACAATACTAACTATTGTACGTTGCACAGTGGTCAAAAAGTCAATTTTAACGCTCTAAACTCATAGCTCCCTAAATAGTGGAGCTAGAGCAATAGCGTCTTTGGCAAAGTTGATGGATATGACAAGTTTTGTATTTTGACGGCAAGATTTTTGTGATTAATCCCCCTAAAAGTGAGATAAAAATTAAACTTTTTTAGGAGTTTGAGATAGAGAGTTGATGTCTTCAGCAAAGTTGTAGAAAAAGTCAATACAAACAACTTGGCTGAAGACATATGAATCGGATGTTTCACCCAATTGGAGCTAGAGAGCGTTTTATAAGAACTAACCTCCAAAAACACATTTTCATACCGAACCTCCAAAAACACATACAATACCGAAACACTTGCTCTCAAGTCTTATTGAAAAGCCCGATAAAGCTGCTGAAGTTTTGCGTGCAACCGGTATTTTTCCGCTCAACAACACTGCAACTGAAAATTCATGGTTAAACGTTGTTGTCAGCCTGTTTGAACAATTTCAATTCAGCAAACCTCCGAAGATAACAGGACAGGCCAGAAAAAGGCGAATGGTTGCTAAATTTGGGTAGACCGTGACTACCGAACCGTAATAGAGAAATCTTCCTTCAACTTTTCATCAACTACAGAGAAGCGCACAAAGAAAAGTAAGATTGTTACATGAAAAAATAACCGGAAGCAGAGTAAATTATAAGTAGTTACACTTTATCTACCAGAAGTATCTCAGAACAACCCTCAATCCAAAATAAAAAGCCGATTATTTTGTTTTAAACTATGTTTTCATTCAAATGAAGTATTGCAAGTCATCCCACAGGGGGATTATTTAAAGCACGCATCTTCGTGTCATTTTATATTCAAGTATAAAACGTAATATTTTTTATATATATTTTTATCTGTATATGCAGCCATGAACGTTATACTTGATGGCTATAAAAAACTGAGTTAAGATTAAAATCAAAATAAGTTAATGACTGCCTCATTATACTACAATGACTGTAGTACGAAAACAAAACAAAAACCCTCTATTTTGAAAAGCTGAAGAAAGCAAAAACTGAAAAGTGTTGCATGTCAGCTCGTTAGATTGTATGAAGATGTAGAGGTTCAGTCTCTAGTATCAATGACCATCCAACGAATCATCTCTTCTCTGCCCAAAAATCGTGAGAACGCGGCCGGTGTACTGATACGGATAGAATGGATTAGTGAGCTTGTAAATTGAAGATGAAAACTAATATCATGCATCATGAACATTATACTTTGTGCAATCACACAGCTCTAACCAGTAACGAAAGAGCAGCTACGATATCCCTAAGCAGTCTTCAAATACGTTTCTAAATTCATTTACTTTTAAACTATCCTTTTTTTTAACCGTTTTCAGCATATTATAAGTCACAATTGCAATAAATTGCAGCTAAATCCAAGCACAATTTCGTAATCAACCAGCAAATAATCATGAAAATATACCGAGCAACCAAATAACCCACGTTAATTCAAATATGATTATTATGTGGGGTGCATCACTTGATGCCAAGAAGATACAATAACGTGCGTGTACAAATAAATTCAACCGCCAAATTTTACTCAACCCTCAATTTGAAGTATCTCACGCGAGGGGCGACACAAACTCCCACCCATCTCCATTTGTTGTTCTACGACCTCTTTTATTACGATATCCAACGTTCCACGATAGTCGATGTATATAGATTCTGCAGTCTATTAAAATCCACACCGAATCCTTAAAAGTTCCACAATTCCCAGCACGGGTTGAAGGATGTTTGTACAAACTCTGCTGTATTTTCTTGCTTCAACCCACGCGAGAATTTACGGGAAGCATAATAGAACCTAACGTTCTAGAACCGAGAGCTCTCTTTTGACATGCTCCGTGAGGCAACCCAGCAGCAGCGATGTGTCGAGATTTAATTAACTTAATTTGCTACTGTTTTCGTTTCATGCTCTGAATAGCATTACGCTACCACTAGGATTGCAATTCTGCTACGCTCTACCTCACATTGTGATTTTGTGTCTTGACGAGCATTTCAAAATGTTCAACCAGTGCTGTAAAATATCCCCCTTTAATGAATAAAGTAGGCTAGATGGCTAGGGGTCCTCCCTTAGCTCAGTCGGTAAAGGCGCGGCTACAAAGCAACACCATGCTGGAGGTGGCTGTGTTCAATTCCCGGTCTGGTCTAGGAATTTTTCGTTAAGGAAAATTTCTCGACCCCCTGATGATTGTGCTTGCCACACAATCATACTAATGCAAAAACTGGTACCTGGCATCGAAAGCTCTTAATTAATAACTGTGGAAGTTACAACACTAAGTTGTGAGCAAGCAATATAAGTTAATTGCAAGATAAGCTAATTGCAATAAAGCTTGAAACGCTAAGAAAGAAGAAGAAGGCTGGATGTACTCAATTTAAAGCAAAAGCATGACAAATATAATTGACAAAAGACAGCATGACAAATAAATGAAACTTATCAGTCGAAAAATCGAAATCTAAAAAAAAAATATTAGGTCATTTGTTCTTGTAAGGACTGATTCGAATATCTTTTTTTCTTTCCAACAAAAAAAATTTTTTTTTTTCTAAAACAATGGGTTTTTTTGGGCAATTAAATTTGTCCCCAAAAAAAACCATCCCAATCAAACCCGAAAAAAAAACCACTTTTATCCGACCAAATTGCGCCAAAAAAAAATAAAATTTATTTCAATTAAATTAACCCGGGAGCCTAAGTGAAACGATTTGGATAGGGAGCATGGGACTGCCACCTCTCTATTGTTAACTTTTTGCGGAACGAGGGTGGGCTCTTCGAGCCCATCTATTGGGGTTATTCTGTCAATCGATTCTAGTGCTGTGAGTTTTTGGAAGGAGATTCTCTTCCCTGTATTCGCGGGTTTCGCATAAGTGCCTTTGCTTACGAGCCTTTTAGTTCTTCATTCAGAAGCTTGATGATCACAAACAACAACAGAATCATGATCAAATCGTTTTTCAGATTATGCCACTGCTATGGAAAGTTACCTTGCTACAATAGATGGTAGTATTACATCATCAAAATCATTAAAAAAAAATAGATTGGCAAGAACATATTATAAACAACGATGCCTTCACGGCAGCATTATAAACCAGTGCGAGAGTCTATTTGACTCAGTTCTCTGGTAGCATTTGAAAAGGGCATATCTTTGTCGATCGGTTTACTTCATCTACTTTTTTTTTGTTTATCACGATTAAACAATTCGATTTGCGGCATTGCTTACAGCTTTGGCTCATTGAAGACGTTGTTAGATTGCACATTAAACAATAATTTCAACGAAAAAAGCGTTTGCTGTCGCGTTATTCACAGAAAAGAAAGTCGATGAACAGAATCGATCAACGAGGATAAGCCCTTTTTCAAATGCTACGCGAGAGTTTTTCGGAATCTACGGCTTATTTTTGTAATAAATGGAATTACTCAGCTAAAAGGTGGCTCCTTTTAAAGTGAAACTCCGTCCGAGATGTCGCAAAGAAGCTGGAGTTGCGCCTTTAACCGTGGATAGAACTAAAAAATAAGCTGAACTGTCAACTTACAAGAAAGTGGTGACTCCAAATCGCGACAATAAACATAACACGTCGGCCAAAGCACGATCACGAAAGTTGTACACGACGATGCTGACGAAGTTTTATTGCGTGGTACAGGACGATGAAACTTACGTCAAGGCAGACAGCTTAAACAGCTTCCTGGACAGAAATTTGATACGGCAACCGGACGCAGAAAGGCAGCAGATATTTTCAAGCACATTAAACTGTCAAAGTTCGCGAAGAAATATCTTTTGTGGCAGGCCATCTATATCTGTGACTTGAAGAGCAACGTTTACATTGCGACCGGAACCGTCAACCAGGAAATTTATCGGAGCGAGTGCCTACAAAAACGTCTGAAGCGACACAATTCTTCCGTTCTATTTTGGCCGGATTTGGCATCTTGCCATTACGGAAAAAAGGCCATGGAGTGGTATGCTGCCAACAACTTTCAAGTGGTGCCTAAGGACAAGAACCCTCCCAATACGTCAGAGCTCCGCCCAATCGAACAATATTGGGCCATCGTGAAGCGGAACCTTAACAACACTCAAAAAGCTGCTGTGAGCGAGAGACAGTTCAATGTAAACTGGCGTTCTGCGGTGAATAAAGTGGATAATGAGACTGTACAAAATCTTATGGCAGGTGTTTAACGTAAGAACCGGCAATTCGCATTCGGTAAAAAGGAAGCTTAGCTGAATATTTCTCCTGTATTCTGTATTAACTGAACTTGAAAAAGAAAAAGAATTTGGCTTATTAATAAAAACTTTGATCGACTCACACACATTACTGTTTTTGATCGGAACGCCCTTTATTCAAAGCATTCGAAACATGTGTTCGAGAGAAGTCAGTTAGCTGTCAATCGCCATGAATCCAACATCTGATTGAGTTTGACATTTTAGTTTGTCGTTTTGGTGCATGTTTGTCTACAATTGATCCTGATATTTCATGTTGTTATTTGCGAAACTAATTATTAACGAATAACTCATCCGTTGATTAATATCGCGTTTATCATTGTGCTGGTAATGGTGATCCACCCCCATTATGCAACTTATGTTTTTCCATTCAGAGGAGAGCAAAAATTCAACAAAATAGTTCGCTAACTGTAAACGATTCTAACGGGTATTGCGATATAATATAATCCAGCCCCTTCATTCAACCTATGTTTCAAATAGATCGATAATACGGGGAAAATGTACTAAATCATGCTAAAAACATGAACAATTCATTTTGATACAATTGAGACGTTATTCATCAATTTATCGTAATACAATTCATGAAATTCCCAATTTTCTTAACTTTTTGGCAGCCATGTTTTCACTGGTAACGCTGAACAGGTTACCTTCACTATTTTCAAGAGTCCGACATTTGGAAAAGTTAAACCAATATACTTTCTAATGCATCCAATATGTACAGAAAATTGTCACACGTTATTAATTAAATGTGCATATGGAAAAATGGAGAATGATTTCATAAAAAAAATCGTAGACTCAATCCAAGGACATATTTTTTCCTGTGTTCCTACCCGAGCAGGAGACAACAATATATGAATACCAAATTTTGATCTAGATACCTTGGTATGAAAGAGCTCAGATTAAGAGGAAAAATACCTAAGAATTACAATCAAAATATCTCTGGAATAACAAAACTTGTTATTTTGGATACCTGAGAATACCTGAGAGGTACTTTTTTGGTATTGTCTCACCTAAATTTGGTATTCGCATAACATTGTGAGAACAATTTTATGGTATTATCATCAGGTATTTTACCTCTTAATCTGAGCTCTTAAACACCAAGGCCAGCTATCAAATTATTCGTTACTGCCCGGGCACTAGCACATGTTTGCTCAAGAAAGTATTGTCCTTACTGCTTAGACTCTTGAGAAATAGCATTAATAAGCTGGATGCTTATATCTACAAAAGCGCTGCGTAGTGAGTGAATTTCGAACGTATGTGATCACGATCAGAATGGACTTGGTCACTACAGCAAATTTGCTGAAGTAAGCAATATTCTAACTGGAAAGGTTCTCGAGATATAACATTAACAAACTGGAAGGTATTTAATTTGTTGTAGTGACCAAGTCCATCCGGATCGTCCGGACGTCCGGTCAGAAGGCGTACTTTCCATCCGCATGATGCTCCTTTAAGAACGGCAGAAGAATTTTCTCAAGACACTCCTCCTGGTACACTTGTTGATTGATGGCCAGACCACTCGACTTGAACCACGAGGTCTTCGAGAGCGGAAAGTAACTTTCGTCGGCCAGCACGAACGACGTAGTTCTTCGTCATCCACCGGCGGTAATTCTACGTCATCCACCGGCACTGCGATTTCACGGTCGCTATCTGCTCGTCCGTGTACTCGGGGGTCCAAGTCTTCTTCCGACAGATGTCCTCCATATTGAGGGTTCGGTGAATCAAGGTATGGGAGCAGTGATATTTTCAGCACCCGAGCGAAAAGAAAGATGCCACCCATTTCTAGGGAGTCCAGAGAGCAATTCTCTTGGAGTTAAAAAATGTACGCTCGTTACCTTAGTTACAGAAAGGTATTGAAATCATTCTCATTTTTTATTGAAAACCCGTAAAGCTTCTATGCACACTAGCGCCACGTAAATAGTTAATTCTGAACATATCCGAAATAACATTGCTAGCACCATCCTGCCTTATTGAGTTTTATAAAAGTTTTATGAAAGCCACTTGAAATCAATTTGGTTTTATTATGGCACCAAGAGGTGCCAATAGGTTTCATATTTTAGTCAGGTTCATGAGAACATACACTACTGGTTGAAAACGATCTTAAAATCTTATTTCTCAAATTCCTTTTACTCCTATCAAAGGTTTTATTTCGACTTTATGAACTCGTAAAATGCTGTATTGAAATGCCGTTTTAGGACTCATTGATATTATCTTATTATGATCAGTAGAAAAAAATAAAACCATTTTGTGCATTAAAAGGCAAATTGGCATTGAAGGAATCACCATAAGACCAAATAGTTTTATAATAGTCATTGCGAAGAAAAATTGGCTTTATGGCATAACAGTAATTTTTTTCTCAATCGCCACATGAAATATCAGAAATAATTGAAATGTGGAAAAATAAATGCATCAAATTTTCAATGGTATGCAAATATACTGATTTCGGCATTCTTTTAGATAATCTCATCCAATTCCAAGCATTTTTCAGGAAATGCATGATTGATTTATCAAATGTATTTGTTTATATTTGATTTATGTTGTTGTAAATTCGCATAATCTCCGAGGCGCATTAATTTTCGGCTCTTATCATGCCAAAATTCACCAAAAAAATAAATTCGCATGTAATTTGGAGCATAATATGCTGTAGAAAACATAATTTATTTTGGATATTTTGCTATCAAACAAAATTTCCCGCAACACTAGACCTATTTTTTACTGCTAAATGAATCAGAAGAGCAGAGAATCGAACAAAGCAGAACTACAAAAAACAACCTCGATTTCACAGTGAAGTTTGACAGCTGTGGCCATTTGGCCACAATCTGGTTTTCATGGCAGCCAATAGGTTTTATGAAGGTTCTCAAGTGGTCATAACATCTTTCACTAGAACATTTTCAAAATCTTTATGTTCTTATACAGGTTTTGTTAACTTGTTTTCCCAACCGTCTATAGATTGGGCCATTTTTTACAAATTTCGGCTTTAAAGAAGCATAGAGGAGGTGTTGGTAGACAAAACAGTTTTGATTGTAGTTTTATCAACAAAGCCGGTAGAAGTGCTATACGGGTGGAATAAAACTCAAATTGTTACTTGGGATGTGACCAGCATTCGGAAGGGCCTTGTCACTAGGCCAAGTTTACTGAAGAAAGCCATGTGCTATTTGCTAGGGCTCTCGAGATAAAGCAAAAACCATATGGAAACTAATATTCACACTAAAGGCGCGTAATGAAAGAAATCCTATCATAGGTGACTACCGTCGGGGAGGACTAGCCAGTAGGACAAGTTTGCCCAAGAAAGTAACGTCCTAACTAGTAAGGCTCTCGAGATATAGCAATAACATTCTGGAAGATAATATACACACTAGCGCCCTGTTGTGAGTGATTTTTGAATTAATGTGACCACCTTAAGAAAAGGCTTTACCACTAAGACAAGTTTACTGAAGACTGATATGTCCTGGTGAGGCTCTCGAGATATCGTAGGATGAAACCAATTATCCCCCAGTAGGTGCATCTGAGAGCGGTTCCTTATTTTAAATTTATTTTTCTCTATAAGGGAAGGTCCTTTAATTATGTCACGCAGTAAGGGGGGAGGGGGGCTTTGGGAAAACGTGACAATCCATAAAAAAAAATGTTGGTCCATTCAAAAAACGTGAATAGCGAGGGGGGTTATAAAAAGTCACTTTTTGCGTGACATAATTAATGGACGTTCCCTAAGTGATGAGGCACGATTAAAGGATTAATAACTTTCGGAGATCATTGAGATTTCTTGATTAATGATTTTAATTTTATTCTGAAAATCAGCCGGAACAAAGTCCAAGGCTACTTGGAAATATTTAAATGATGTCCTTCAATTAATAAGCGAATGTCTTTAACTTAGCTGTGAATTGATGAATACTCGGAGCAGCTGTCAACATTGAAAACATTTTTATTATCAAACAAGATAAATTCCCAAGAACCCATTTGCAAATGTTTCTACAATTTTCCATGAACTTCTTTCTCATTTCAGGTAAGCTCCACTGACCCACCGACAAACGGATAAACAATCACTTTTCGCAAAACCGGTTCTGTTATGTTTGTACTCCACGAGGCATTGAACAAACAGATAAAACTTTCACCCACAATGGCAGTGAGATAAAAAAATATTCCGAGGTATAAAACACGCAAAAATATATGTTAATTTTCTCCATGTGCAAGGGCTGGATGTAGCAGCAACGTGTTCTGTTCGCATAATGTTAAAAAAAAGTTCTAGAAACAGCGCAGGATCATCATAAAATCATCCATTTAAATGTCTAAGTTAGTTGTTTCTCACACCTGACAATGTCGGCAATGATTCTTTACTTTGAAAGTGATTTCTCAAAGACATTATTTACGCTCTTTTAATCAACGGGTCTTTACATAAATGTTGCTTAACGAGAGTGAAAATTTAATTATACTCCTTCCTCTCCTTCTTTGCAAGCACTTAAAGATAATTGATTGCTCTCAACTTATGGTTGTAAATATACAACCACAGTTATTATAGACTGTTCCGATAATTATAAATACACTAATGATTAACCGTCACTTCGAAATGCGTGCAGTATTCAACCAACTTTTGGCTGCGTCCTGTTGTTTACATCCAAATCAAACTCATGTTCTCATTTTTTTTTTATTTTTTTGCACGGAAGTTTGAAGTCTTTCTCCCGAACAAAGAAGTCTTTCTCCCGAGCAAAGAAAACGGTTTGTGCCCAAAAGGGGCACCGTTAGTGGTATTTCGATCAGAAAACTGGCTAATGAAGAACGTATGAGGGTCGGAGCAGTTCAAACCCGCATCACGGAAGTATCAACAACGGTGCTCTTTCGTAGATTCTCCGAGACGGGGTAGAAAACCCGGTCCCACTGACTCTACAATCGACAGAAAACAGCGGGACTATTTCAAGCGTCGTCTTTCAGCATCAGTCCGAGATGTGGCGAAAAAGCTAAGTACTTCGGCGACTAATGTTATGCATGCCAAGGAGAAAATAAGCCTGCAGACTCGTTGGAAGCAGAAGCAGCCAAAACGAAGCACCAAACAGGCTGAATCTGTGAAACCGAGGGCTCGAAAGCTGTACGACAAACTGCTGACCAAAAAATCGGACTGTGTTTTTATGGACGATGAAACCTACGTAAAACTCGATTATGAAACTCTCCCGGGACCACCGTTTTATACTTCGCCGAAGGAAAAGGATGTTCCTGGATCAGGGAAAGCCATTTACACCGAAAAATTTGGCAAGAAGGTAATGGTGTGGCAGGCCATATGCGGATGTAGACAAATATCTCGTCCATTCATTACGACAGACACAAGGAATGGTCAAATCTACGTGAAGGAGTGTCTGCAAAAAAGGTTGCTACCCTTGATCAACCAGCATAACAAGCCTACAATCTTTTGGCCTGATCTTTCTTCGTGCCATCACTCTAAATATGCACTAGAGTGGTACAAAAGGAACAATGTCGTATTTGTACCAAAGGAGATGAATCCACCATACTGCCCAGAGATTCGCCCTATCGAAACTTTCTGGGCTTTGACGAAGGCGAAGCTGAGAAAACACATGAAACCAGAGGATAGTGTTGAAAATTTTAAGAAAGATTGGCCAAAAGTGGTGAAAATGGTAGAAGAAAACACTGTGCTTATGAGCAGTGTTAAGGGAAAAGGAGAACTCGCCTACCCTACGAAAAATCAAGCAAATTAAAATGAAGAAGGAAAGAAAATATTGTTATTATTTATGTTTGAGAATAAAATAATCAAGATCGCAGTATGGTCTTTTTTATTTGAGCAAGAAGGTGTATTTATATTTTTCGAAACAGTCTATACGTGAGAGCTTTCGACGCCAGTACCATTTTTGCATTAGTTTGATTGTGTGGCAAGTACAATCATACCCTTTGCTCAAACGGTCAAGAAATTTTCCTTTACGAAAATTCCTATACTAGACCGACAGTCGAACCCACTCCAACTTCAGCATGCTGTTGCTTTGTAGCTGCGCATTTACCGACTGAGGTAAGGGACGACCCATCGCTAAAGAAAGGAGTTTTTTCCTTCCCGCATAAAAAGCCTTTACTTAATGTTTTATCAAAATTCTATTGCATCTGAACAATAATATAGTTTTGTTCAAGTTTCAGGTAAGAAATATCTACTTGATTTGGATTTAATTGGAAATGGAAATAAACGCAATACATATATTTAAATATAATTTTAGGAAAGTCCTGCAATGTGGACATCAAATAATTCTAATTTTTTTTCTAAATTTTGATTCGATAACACTAAGCTGTGTATTAGATGTTGTTGTTGATGTTGTTAGATGTTGATTTGAATTGATTTAATAGAAACAGATCTAATTTACAATCAACCAACTAGTTAGCATCACCAGCAACTAACCCAGACATATTTTGTCAATGTCGTAGACATTATCATGCTGAGAATGAAAAATCAAATTATCATCCTCCCACACAACCACCAAACGTGGCAGGTCAAAGACTCTTGCAAACTGAAACCATTCATAGTATGCTCATCAGTTTCAAACAACCCTTGAAACCGCTCCGGTGAGTGAAACACGTTAAATTACTCCTACTATCGTCGTTCGCAGCACACGTTGATTAGCATAGTTTTAATCAAATTTTCCTACCGAACGGAATAATGTTACACAACAACCGTACCTGAACCGAGATGTAAATGCAAATACTCATATTCAGCTCTGCTGACGGCTGTGTGCTGTCACAGACCGACAACGACCCAAATATGGGAATCTGCTCCCTTAAATTTACGGTTCGGAATGAAAAAAAAAAGGAAAATTAAGGTGTATAGAGTGGAAACAGAGCTCCTTCCTTACAAGCTACACTACGCCCAAGGACGAGCAACGGTAATTGGAAAATGGGTCAATTAGAAACTTTCCAGTACACCGTTGCGCTCTCGAACAAACTTGAGAAAATAATTACGTTGAACGTGTTGTTGGCAACAGAAAAAGAAACCTACTAGTTGGTCGAAAGTCATCAAACTTGAACAGTGCTCAGTGAGTGCTATCAATGGGAAATTTGAGAAGGTGGGATAACAAATTGGATGACAGTCGTTAGTGAGGCGAAGAAGACTGGATTTCGTTACAAATGAAATGAGAGGCACCAGGATTGGTGTTATGAAAATAACACTGCATAGTCCGGGTGGTTGATCGAACTTGAGAAGCTTGGGACAGTTTTCGTCTAGCAGGGGAGAGTTGCGACTGGTTTGAAAATGCAGAGCCAAGTTTTGAGCGTGCATGACTCCTCGGGAGCATTGAATTAATTTTGGGTGTTGCATGAATTCATTTAACCTAATATTCCTAAGTTCAATTAAAACCAATTCAAAAGCTTATGTTGGATCTTCTTCTGTATTCAAATTTTGACTAAAGAGCATGACTGCGTCATGTTAATGAAGATAATCCACTGGAAATAAGGGGCGAACATGTAACGTTTAGATGGTAAAGAACCAAAGTCAATGTATCCTTGTCTGATCTATTAAAGCAAACAACAGTTGACAGTAATGATAACAGTGTAGATACCAAATTCTATTATCATTCTGAATCAATCATGTTGAGCGGTTATTAGCTGCTTCCAAGAAGCCATTTCAAGCAGGTTTAGAGGATTGATTGCATGATTTTCTTGAATTGAATCTTTGAAATCGTTATGAAAGGTAATCAAAGATATAAATTAATAGATCACTTCTGAAAATAAATCAGTAGAACAGCTACATTGCTAAAAATGCTGACTACTGAAAGTGCGACACATCTCAATATAAA
This sequence comes from Aedes koreicus, assembly GCA_024533555.2. Taxonomy (NCBI): domain Eukaryota; kingdom Metazoa; phylum Arthropoda; class Insecta; order Diptera; family Culicidae; genus Aedes; species Aedes koreicus. The sequence goes on along the minus strand of JAHHFK020000712.1, from coordinate 3,714 downwards.
TGTAAGGTAGTTAAAATGTACCTCCTATCTTCGGTTGCAAAAGAGAGCACTATAATCGCTGATTCCCTATGCGATGTGATAGTTGGCTGGGGAGGGCGGATGGGTTGGGGGTACTCATATTGAATTATGATCCATAATATTGGTTCACCCTACTCGCCATACCACCATATCTTGGAACTACCACTAACCGATTTTGTGACTGATTCCAACAGTATCCTTATTGCTCAAATCGACTTTCCATAAAATTCAAAATTACCTTGTTCTCCCAATTAAAAACCACCATTACATTTTGATTTTTAGTGGCCCCAATAGCATCCTTACTGTTGGTTTAAATCAGTTTCAATCGGCTCAAATCGGCAAAAGGAAAATGGCGTGTGAATTTATCTTATAGTTGATCCAAAACAAACCCTGCAACCACTGAATCCTGTAATGCAACATCCCAGTCATTTTTTGTTAACGTGAAGAGGTTCTCTCGGTTTCTAATAAAGCAACGTCAACACATTCCTGCCCTTTCCTTGTTCGATCTGCATTTTGGCGGGACCGGCACCGGTATTGTCTTAGTTTGGGATCACCAGTTTAAACACATAGAGGAAGTTTGTTAGTCCAAAGCATCATCTGCTGGTTCTCTGTGTAATAACAGCTGATCTGGCAAAAACGGAATAGCAATCTGGGGTGGTCAATGATGCTCATGTTAATACTCATAATAGCTGATTCTTCGTTTCCATAAAAATATGCATTACTCAATGTTCTAAAAGTCCTCTGAAATCGTCTACTAAAAAACTATTGCAAAAAAAATAAGACATGGCACTGTTTTTTCATACCCAACCCAAAAAAATTGAGAAATCTTTAAGAAACAAACCCACCTAGAGATATTTCTTTTTTTCGGCAAAGTTGCTTGAAATTAAATTATCTATATTTTTAGTAGAAAAATGTGTTCCTCAATCTCATGATGTGAAAATGTGAAAGTTTTTTTTTTTAATATCTTTGGATATGGACAACCCCAGTCGCCACCACCCACCAAAATAGATCTGCCATGTCGAAGTTGCTACTCCGCTACTGAACAAAACAAGTGTAATTGCACAGAGAACCACATAGATGGAGCTTTTTATTTTTAAATCTAGTGGTGATAGAAAGATGCAAGCGACAAATGGATAGGAAGGGGACGAGGCCTGAGATTGAACTCCCGACCATCTGTTCAGTAAGCAGACGGGTAACCACTGAGCTACCCAGCCGCGTACTTCCCAAAGACATCATATCTTTTGCGCTAGAAAGTTTTTGAGTTATCGAATTTTATCGATAATCTAGCGTTTTCGACCACAGTTGAGTGGGAAGTCAGCTTTTGACTATTTTCGAATGGGAGGATCACTCGTTTTATTTTACGTTTTGAAATGTTACAGAAGAATTTGCCAAATGCAGCATTTTTAGTGAAATTTGATCTACAGCTTTTGGCAAGGACATGGCATCTGGTTGGGTTAATAGCGGTTCAGTGTTATCCGGTCATTTAGCTGCCAATCCAAAAAAGGGATCAAATCCTGTAATTGAGAGTTCTGAATGGAAGATAGTATTTTCTTGATTATTTTGCCAGCCGAGATTTTCTCTTAGTTCATATTATTTGAACAACCCATAAGAGGCCCTTGTAGGTGTGTACGTAATCTTCGAATGAGATATAAAGTACTATTGTTTTAATGCAAAATACTCCGGTTGTCAAGCATTGTGAGAGTTACTCTTTTCGACTAAAGGGTGTACGGAATCAAATTGCGACACACACAAATATTCGGCAAAATTTGCCCGTTCAACCAATCATCTTCAAACTTTCAGGGAGTAAAATAAAATATGTTATGAATATTTTCCCATGTTTGTTTTATTCAATTTCAATTCCATATCCAAATGCACGAACCTTCTTCTTTACACTACTCATAAGGTCCTGTACAACATTTGGACCAACTTTTTTTTGCGTGGCAATCCCTTTTTTCTTAATATCTTCCTCCGATTTCATTTCCTTAGGATGTTTCCGAAGTGCCTGCTTCATGATGGCCCAGAACTTTTCAATTGGCCGCAGTTCCGGTGCGTTGGGGGGGTTGAGATGTTTCGGCACGAAATTGACCTCCTTAGCCTTGTACCACTCCAAAACCTCTTTCGAGTAATGGCACGAGGCTAAATCCGGCCAAAAAATCGTAGAACCATCGTGTGACCTCAGAAGAGGAAGCAGACGCTTTTGGAGGCATTCCTTTAGGTACACCTGCCCATTGACCATTCCAGCTGTCACGAATGGGGTGCTCCGCTTTTCACACGAGCAAATTGCTTGCCAAATCATATATTTTTTTGAAAAAATTTGACATCTTCTGATTTCTAACGTCCTCAGGGACGTCGAATTTATGATGAGCAGTGAAAAACTGGAGCCCCGGAAGCTGCCGGAAGTCTGATTTTACATACGACTCATCATCCATAACGAGGCAATGTGGTTTCGTCAACATCTGGGTGTAGAGCTTCCGTGCATGTGTTTTACCTACCGTATTCTGCCGTTCATCACGATTAGGCGCCTTTTGGACTTTGTACGTGTGTAGTCCTTCACGTTTTTGCGCATCTTGCACGAAAGTTTTGGTTAGATTCAGTTTCTTTGCCACATCTCGGACTGAACTGTTGAGATTCCTTTTGAAAGTTTGAACAACTGAGACCTTTCTTGTTTTCCGGAGCTTGGCCTTCATAATCGCCCAGAATTTTTCAATTGGGCGAAGTTCTAGCGAGTTTGGCGGATTTTCCTCCTTCGGCACACAAACAACATCGTTGGATTCGTACCACTCCTTCACCGGCCGTTATGTTCGGCTTGCTGAATTTGCCGCACCCACAGATCGCCTGCCACACCAAGTACTTTTTAGCAAATTTGTTGACCTTCTTCTTCCGGAACTTCTTCGGAACATCCAGGCGGGACTTGCCCACGAAAAACTCCAGGCCAGGGATCTGCTTGGCATCCGCTTTAATGTATGTCTCGTCGTCCATTACGATGTATTTTGGCTGCACCTACCACTCCCGTACAGCTTCTTGTCACGGGATTTGGCCACCGTATTCTGTTTATCGGTTCGATAAAAAATCTTCCTTAACTTGAAGACATGCAGTCCGGCCCGCTTCATTATCTGCTGGACGAACCAAACGGAAAATTCTTGGCCACGTCCCGAATCGAATTGTTCGGATTGCGCTTGAAGTAATCCCTCACTTTCCTGGCGTTCACGGTGTCGGTCGTCTACCATTTTTTTCCGCTGTCAGCTCGCTGCCAACTGTTTCGTGATCCACCTGTAGGAGTGGCCTGGATTTTCCACGAACCCACCCCATATTCTTTTGTCGAAGTACTTTTTGCTTGGATGCCATCTCAATAGCCACTTGAAAGATTGTGACGAAGTATTGCACATGTTAACATTACACTTTAGACTAGTTTTACTCAAAATTTTATCATTTTTTAATAATACAATAAAAAGTTGTACACAAAAGAAGGTGTTGAATTTTTTTCAAGTTAAATCTTCATTCATAGTTTAATTTTCTAATAATGATGAAATACACGGTGTCTCACAATAGAAGCCACTAAAACAAAATGGGATAACAGCAAAACAAATCAACCATATCAAAGCATTTATTTTCAATTTGAATGATACATGTTATGGACATAAACCATATTTATTCAATTCGCATCTCTCGCCCCTTTCCTTCATAACTTTTCGCAAA
>JAHHFK020000711.1:0-101441 GCA_024533555.2 Aedes koreicus | reverse complement strand
AACTAAGTTCCCGCTGTTTAGCAATAGATGGCGCCAGTAGTAAGTGCTGGTCGAATGTTGTACATCTCAAGCGTCATAAACCAAGCTCAGACATATGGTAAACAAACCGCTTTGCCAAATCAGTGATTTTGGTTTAGTGTTATATATTTTGGTTGTTTGAAGATGTCTGATTTCGTGCCAAATAATCGTCATTTGCGGGAAGTGTTGATTTTCTTCTTTCATTCGAAGAAAACGGCGGCTGAAGCACGTCGAGAGCTCCAAAAAGTTTACGGTGATGCTGCTCTGAGTGAAACAACGTGTCGTGATTGGTTTCGTCGCTTCAAAAACGGTGATTTCAGTGTTGATGATCGTCCGCGTGAAGGAAGGCCAAAAAACTTCGAAGACTCTGAATTGAGGTTGCTCGATGAGGATCCGTGTAAAACGCAAGAAAAGCTTGGTTCAGGATTAGGAGTTTCCCGCCAAGCCATTTCTAAGCGATTGCATGCGTTGGGAATGATTCAAAAGCAAGGAACTTGGGTTCCTTACGATTTGAAGCCAAGAGATGTTGAGCGTCGTTTTTTTCGTCTGTGAACAACTGCTCCAGCGGCAAAAAAGGAAGAGTTTTCACATCGCATTGTGACGGGTGACGAAAAATGGATTCATTATAGTAACCCAAAACGGAAACATTCATAGCGACTGCCCGGGCATGCTTCAACATCGTCGCCTAGGCCGAATATTCACGCTGCGAAGGTTATGCTGTGTATTTGGTGGGACCAAGATGGTGTTATTTATTATGAGCTGTTGAAACCAAACGAAACCATTACCGGGGAACGGTATCGAACTCAATTGATGCGATTGAGCCGAGCACTGCACGAAAAACGGCCACAATACGAGCACAGACACGAAAAAGAGATTTTTCAGCATGACAACGCTCGACCTCACGTTGCGAAACCTGTGAAAACCTACTTGGAAACGCTCAAATGGGAAGTCCTACCCCACCCGCCATATTCTCCTGATATTGCACCGTCCGATTATTACTTGTTTCATTCGATGGCACATGGTCTCACTGGTCAGCAATTCCACTCATATGATGACATCTCAAAATGGCTCGATTCTTGGATAGCATCAAAAGACGAACAGTTCTACCGAAATGGTATTCACTTTCTACCAGAAAGATGGGAAAAAGTCGTAGCTAGTGATGGGCAATACTTTGAATAATTCGTTTGTAACCTTTGTTTTCAAAATAAAGTTCCTTTTTCACCAAAAAAACAGCGAGAACTTAGTTGCGCACCTAAATACCTCACCCAAATCAATTTACAACCTTTTTTCCCCCAAAACTTTTTTTTTTTTTTTTACCTTTAAAAACCCCACACCCCACACACATACACCAAAAATTAATCAACCTTCTTTTACAAAATGCACATTGATGTTGTTTCATTGATGCCAATGATTCAACCAACAATTCCATTTGCTTAAGTTTTCCCTACCTATTCAGGATTTCGTATCTTTTAAGTGCATCTGCCTTCTGTTTGCACACGAATATAGAATCCAGACTTTTACAACCTGTGAAATTAGCACGTTCGCCATCCCCGATCATCCCACCGAAAAAAAAAAACACAAACCAACCAAAATGAAATTATCTTTTTGACTGCATCAAACACTGATTGGTCGGAAAGGCAGGCTCTCCGACCGGCTGCCACCCGTAGCCAAAATATTGGATCAGTAGGAAATGATAATCATTTAAAATTGTTGAAAAATTAGCGCTGATTAGCTTCTTTCATTAATCCAAGAAATAGAAAACTTTTATGGCCACCGCAAGCTTGCTCCCGCTTCTCGATTTGTATCACCGCCACTGTGGCCCTGGGGAGCATGTGGAAAGGTGCGGAAAGCGTATGCTTGGATATAAAAGCGAATCATAAAATGCCGAGCAATAATCATAATAATCGCAATCTGGCTGCGCTCCACTGGGCTCAAAGTAGTGCGCAACCCGCAGCCAAACGAATAAAACAAAATTGAAACCAAGCTAATCGAAATTGAAACATTTTTTCGTCTGATCTTTTCCACGTCCACACTGTATAGGCACAATATATGGGCACACGCCACGTCCGCAGTGCTGGATTTCATAGATCTTGGAGTTCGACATTTTTTCTACTCATTTTACAAGAATATTAATTTATCCCGTTTTTGAAGAAAAAAAAAACCAATGGAAAACTAATGGCTCTTACGATTTATATGGTTTGACGAAACTGTTGATTCATGATAATGTTCATCGACAAAAATAATACAAATTTAGGCGTCTAATGTTTGAACTAAAAGATGAAAATCAATTAATCCGCCAATTTGAAAACAGTGCCAGACATTGACTTTCTCACGAGCAGCTGGCAGTTTTCGGAGTGAAAATCAATTTAATCAGACATCGAGAGGCCTAAATCGCGCGTGCCATAAAAAACACACACACACATACTCCTGCTCCATCTGTTGTCTCTTGTGTGCTCGCATGCCAACGGGAAAGAATCAAAGCATCATTAGGTTTTATGGATGCACATTTGAGCATATTGAACGTTCGAACGGTGAGTTAGTGTCAGATCTAGCTCCGTGGCGTCGATTTGGGACAGTATTTTTTTTTTCTGAGGTTGGACAAGTGGTGCAATTTTCGCTCTAGCTGTGGCCAGTTGGGAAATTCAATCCATTTGGGCGGAAAATGAGTGGCGGTTAATTTGGTTACTGCCTGTGGCATGAAAATCTGCGCCACTTGAGCAAGGTTTGTCGCTTACAAAGCGTTTAAGTCTTTCAGTGGTTTAGCGGTTTTTCGGCATGTTGGGCAATGAATGCACTTGCCTGTTGGGCTTAATGATTTGGCAAACGATTGGTTTGTTGCTCATTTTTGTGGAGATTTTATAAAAATGAGCCGTTTTCAACGCCCAGACATTCACTTGTCCGTATATTACTCTAGTTTATGGAGTCCAGCCAATCTGTATGATTTACAAGACGCATAATTAACACATACGAGCTCAACCGTTCTTACCAAAGATTTCATTTCATAAGTCACGAACCCAACAACTGTAGAGTGACGAAGCATACCAGATATACTTAACCGTTCATTAGACCACCACAGCGCGCGACAAAATTATTGGCATTAGCATTTCTAAGGAAAGTTTCACTTTTATTTCCAGTTGTCGCTCCACCAGCCAATCGGCGTAGAGTATAATTCAATTCACCCGATTGCGGTTGGTTATTGTTCAGCTGGTGGCACCTCAGCATAGCATTTTCTTATATACGCCATCGGATTCCGTCCGGTGCTAATCAATATCCAACCTGGATGTACGCGATCCAGTTGTGCTGCGATGTTGAAAGTGATTGACAAATTAACGACATGTTCCCACAACCAGCGCGGATCGCTATTTGGCGTCTCAAACTAATCTGGGTAAAATTCCGAACGCAGTACCAAACCGCTACGGTGACTTGTTCGAAAGAGACGAAAGAGAGGAAACCAGGGAAAGACGAAAGCCCAATAACGCAAACTGGGTCAATTTCTAAATTTGTATTCCTCTCCACGGTGGAAAGATACGGACCGGGCATAAGGCTGACGGTGGAAACTAATCGGATTGGGATTTTGCCGTCTTCGTCGTCATTGGGTCACGCAAATATTGACTGAGGGATGGAGCGTTCTCAGAAGTGACGGAGATAGTTTAATCTTTGATGTGTTGGTATGGTTGGTGGTAAACGCACGTTTCCGTTCAGACCATCAACATGTTTGGAGTATTGATAAACTTTTTTTTATCGATTTTGGATAAACCTCATATGAGATGTCAATGAATTTTAATATCGGGCCAAGCAGAATTGCTCCCGAAAAATCATTTTGGTTCTATGCAAGATACGACAATATTATTTGTAATACTTGTGATGAATTGGTAAAAGAGTAAAAGGCGTTGTTTGTTGTTTGGTAGTCAACATTGAACTGAGCTATCGTTCCAATTTTTTAGTATATGTCCAGCCGAAGCTAGGACATTGAACTGAGCTAGAGTTCATCATCTATTTACTTTTTAGTACATAACTTTTTGTTTTGTTTTGACCACCGTCAACAGTTTTCGGAGCAAGAAGTCGGTATAGCTGCTTTCGCCCTGCAAAATCACGTTTAATTTGGTTCAATCCCATAGCTTCTCATTCCTTTAAGATGCAAAACTAAACTTATTTGAAATCTATGTGGTTACGCAAAAATTTGCGAGAAATTCAGGTTTTTAGGTATTATAAAAAAAATAATTTGAAATTAAATACATTTAAACTAATCATGTTATTTATTGTTGCACGAAGCACGTAATTAATTATAATGTTTGAAAATTGGAAATATCATTCTTATCAATATGCAACTCTAGGAGTGGACAGCAATTTTCTAGAACCAAAGATGTGAAAAGAAAAGTATTGATAGGTCCGTAGGAGCACGGCAGGTTGTGAAATTGAATAGGAGTAGTTAAAATTGAGCGTAGGGCATGTTTGGAAGGCGGTATCTGATCGATACCGCCAGATACCGTCTTCCAAACATGCCCTACGCTCAATTTCAACTACTCCTATTCAATTTCACAACCTGTCGTGCTCTTACGGACCTATCAATACTTTCTCTTCACATCTTTGGTTCTAGCAGAAAATTTTTCAAAATTTGAAATTAATGTTTTTTCTCATGGCTGTGTACACATTAAAAAGTATCTAGTGCCTTGAATACAAGAGGCTGCCATGGAATCACGTTTTTTGAATACAAGAGGCTGCAATGGAAATCTGTGGTAGGCTTTTGCACTTATTACTGAATGTATTTTTCATTTCCGGTTTGTAAATGGACAAGGTTAAATAATCCAAAATTCCCTGCACGTTAAGAATATTCATAAATGTTATCAACTTGTTTGCTTCTTTTTCCTCTCCGATCTCCTAGGATCTTGCGTGGCAACATCCGAGTCCCCTTGAGCTTCCGCACACTTTTGCTTCGCTCTTCAAGTTGGTTCAACAGAAGGAGTTTCTACCAGGTTGTCTATCTCTTCTCTGTCAGAGTTGTTATTAGTACGGAATCAAATTGCGACACACACAAATATTCGGCCAAATTCGCCCGTTCAACCAATAATCTTCAAACTTTCAGGGAGTAAAAGCAAACATGTTATAAATATTTTCCCATGTTTGTTTTATTCAATTTCAATTCCATATTAAAATGCACGAACCTTCTTCTTTACACTACTCATAAGGTTCTGTACAATATTTGGACCAACTTTTTTTTGGGTGGCAATCCATTTTTTCTTCATATCTTCCTCCGATTTCACTTCCTTAGGATGCTTCCGAAGTGCCTGCTTCATGATGGCCCAGTATTTTTCAATTGGACGCAGTTCCGTTGCGTTCGGGGGGTTGAGATGCTTCGGCACGAAATTGACCTCCTTAGCCTTGTACTACTCCAAAACCTCTTTCGAGTAATGGCACGAGGCTAAATCCGGCCAGAAAATCGTAGGACCATCGTGTGACCTCAGAAGAGGAAGTAGACACATTTTGAGGCATTCCTTTAGGTACACCTACCCATTGACCGTTCCAGTTGTCACGAATGGTGTGCTCCGCTTTCCACACGAGCAAATTGCTTGCCAAATCATGTATTTTTTTGGCAAACTTTGACATCTTCTGCTTTCTAACGTCCTCAGCGATATCGAATTAACGATGAGCAGTGAAAAACTGGAGCCCCGGAAGCTGCCGGAAGTCTGCTTTTACATACGTCTCATCATCCATAACGAGGCAATGTGGTTTCGTCAACATCTGGGTGTAGAGCTTCCCTGCACGTGTTTTACCTACCGTATTCTGTCGTTCATCGCGATTAGGCGCCTTTTGGACTTTGTACGTGTGTAGTCCTTCACGTTTTCTTGCACGACATCTCGAACTGAACTTCGCCACATCTCGAACTGAACTGTTGAGATTCCTCTTGAAAACTTGAACTACCAGCTTGTGATCCTTAACACTATACGGAGATCCATTTTTGCAACTTTTTTTTTTCAGATCGATGGTCAAACGTTCGTGGTACCGATTTAAAACACGAGACACCGTAGAATGTAGCATTCCCAGCTTCCTGCTGATGGCACGATGAGAAAGATCCGGATTTCCAAGGTACGTGCGCAAAATTTCTTTGCGCCGCTGCTGTTCTTCCGACTCCATCTTCGCAACGATTGCACAGCTGCTAGTGAAACTTACACAGCGTAAACAAATACACATTGAACTAATTCCACTCAAAATTTCAATAGAAAATACCCAACGGGTAAAAAGTTACAGCCATTTAAAAGTGGTTGCAATTTGATTCCGTACAACCTTTAATACGAATTAAATTTCATCCTTTATATATTTCAATTCCCAACATAACCCCCAAAAAAAAAAAAAAAAATTTTTTTTGGTTTCTTTTAAATATTATTTTTACTGTTTTAATGCGTGTGTGTAATCATCTGACTGTTTACTCTGAGACGATGTAAACAAAGCACTGGTTCGCGAGTAACAACGCAACGGAGGTTGTGACTAGTTTGTTGCTCGCCCAAAAGCCCGTAAAACAAATTGCAACGATTGTGGGATGCCACCTGGCTACCGTTTACCGTATCCAACGTTCGCTCCTTGATGGACCACGTCCATGGAAGCCAGGAAGTGGCCGTCCACGGTCCGCTTGCACACTGAAGGTCATCAGATCAGTGAGAGACAAAGTGAGGCGAAATCCTATCAGATCGATCTGGATATTGGCTAAGGAAGCCGATATTTCCAAAACTACCGTGCAACGGTTGGTCAAAGATGCCTTGAAATGTTCGTCCAGGGCAAGAGTAAAGTGCCACCTTGTAACGGACCGAATCAAACAACTACGGCTGGAGCGCTCGAAACGTTTGGTGTCAGCATTAAAAAAGAAGCATCCCATTATCGTATTCTCCGATGAGAAAATGTTCACCATCGATCCCGTATCTAACACACGTACAGACAGGTTTATTTCGCCGAAAAAGATTGAAAAAAAGAAAAAAAAACCCCCAGGTTTCAAATTTTTTAAAGAGTTTTCCCAAGGGGGGGGCCCCGTTTTAACCCCAAAAGAACCCAAGCGTGGCTGAAGGAATACATGGAATTTTGGCCAAAGGTCATTTCTGCCCATAATTCAAGAAATGGCTAATATGCCATTTTAATCAAAATAGGAAAAAAAGTGTTGCATGATTGTTGACACCCTTATTAAGGTACCCACTGTATAAAATTTTCAAAATAATGATTTATAGGGGCAAACGGCTTGAAAAACTAAATGGCTAATGTGTAATATAAATGATAAATTGTCTAATGTGCATGATGATACCAATGTTTTTTGTTGTACAAGATAGTATTGATTCAGATATTTCTCGGCAACAGCATAGCTAATTTCAGAATTTTTTATTGAAAGAAATTTTGGTATGAATAGTTCTATTTATTTGTAAACGGTTAATTGTTATGTAATAAAACAAATGGGAAACAGAAACGGAAATGAAATCATGTTTCTTCATCAGATTTTTCATCGTGTGTTGGAAGATTATACCAAAACATCTTTTTGTCGGGAGGCAACAACGGTACAATTTTTTTGATTATTCCTTGTTTGCGTATAAGTTCGACTCCTTTTGGTAACACCCGGAACTGCATCGTTGACGAAATATCGAACTCAGGTGTCTGAACCTGCCTCAATTGATCTCTGGTGAAGAAGTTGCACGATTTTGTTGATCCAGAAAATGTATTGGCGTATGTAAAATTATACGATCCTCTTGAAAATACGATACGCTTCACCTCATTGAGTTTCGGTCGAGGTCTCAGCTTGGTTGCTGGTTTGCATATCATATCACAAGTAAAAAATCAGATACCTGCATTTTAATCGCTACAGAATTTTTCTGTGCGGTGTTAACGCAGTCATAAAAATCTTCAAATGTATGAATTTCACCTTTATCTCTTGATTTCATTCGCAGTTCAACAGCATGATGAAAAGAATCGGCAGACATAAATGTATGTGCTGGTTCAAAATATTTAAATTCAATAACGTTTGTCTCAAGCATCGTTGAATTGATAAGGAGGATCATGAATAAGAACAGATTCCAATTCTTATTTTGACTGCTACAGTTATCTAGCCAGAGCACGATATGCTTCGCACTCCGCTCAATTTGTAGATATTTGAGGAAGCAACTCGTGATATCTGATGCTGTTCTTCCGCTGATAGATTCATCCCATACAAAACCATAAACTATACCATGTTTTGCTCCTCCAACAGGGGCAAATGCTTGATGCAGAACGTTTATCCGTTTCGTGAATATGACAGTTTTGAAAGAGTCCATTCTTGGAATTTGAACCACCTCTAATAAACATCAATGACCAATGAGCACGAAACAGTTATCGAATGTAAAAGCTCCTAACCTTTTGCAGATCAACGGACATAATTACTGCTTTCTGATTGTTTTTATCCTTTTGATATTCCTCGCGACATGTACGTGCCCGTGCGTTATGGTCGTGCCACATTTGACAAGCCTCACAAGGATTTATTTCTGTTTCTTTTGTTATTGTTTCGTGATTATGGTTTGCCTCAGTTACATGTTGACGATGGACCTCACACACTTCGCATTCTTCCAGTCCAAGCTTGGTGAATTTGATATTCATAGTTCGAAGAAGGCTGTAGCACAAAAAATGATTATCTTTAAGAAGCCTGCATATGCAAAATAGGAAATATACCCGCAATAATATTGATATGAACACTTATTACTGTCGGGAATCTGTTGTGCAATATATGCTTCAAACAAACGTTGGGCTGACAGATCCGAAGGCAAGTATTTAACGTTTGGAGCGTGGCTGCGACGATAGTGAGGGATAGTAGGGTGATACGATAGTATGTCTTCCGTGACCGCCTTTTTCAAATGTCTACTTTTTGTTCGTTGGAGCATACCCCTCTTATCAGTTTGCAAACTGAACAGGGAATCTTTAAGATAATACTTATAAGAGAAACACTTCCGAGGTGCATCAGAACGTATGCGTCTACGTTTAACTTCGATCTGCAGGACACTCTCCCGGATAACGATTTTTTGATCGGCAGGCGTCTTCTTCCAATATTCCTCATTGATACGTAATCGTGTTTCTCTATCAATTTTTGACCCACAATCCAGAGGACATGTTGGACAGTTACCGGGAATCACTGTGTGCTGAATCCGTTTTTTCCTTTTCGCCTCTAAAGCGGTCGCTTGTTTCTTCCGTTTACAATTCGAAATACTGCCCATCATATCCTCTGGCTCCTTATCGCTTTCGCTGGTGCTACCATATTGTTTCAGATAATTTAAAACCATTTGTGTCACAAACTCACAACGCAATAAAAGACAACGTATGCACGTTAGACAAAACAGATTTTGGATTGTCAAATTTCTCTTGCTTTGTAAATTAAAAATTGGCTACTACGATCAAAAATCATAATTTGAGAAAATTGGCTACTCGTTTTCTCGTTTCAATTCAACGGCATGATTTCGGAATCGACAACAACTATAATGAGTAGTTTAAGAGTTATTGAAATCTAATAAAACTTGTTTTAATAACAAAAACATTATGATTGCATTTTTCTCGAATTCGTGTTGAAGGCACATTAGCCATTTCTTGAATTATGGGCAGCCCCACCAAAAACCCCCCCATCTCCCCCCCCCTTGCCCCACCCCCTCCCCCCCACCCCCAACCCCCCTAAAAGACCCCCCCATTCCCCCCCCGTTTGGAGAAGGTGGTCGAGAAAAATGGTGGACATATTGAGTTATGTAATCATGAAAGGCTTAATAAACGATTCCCTAAATAAAATAATGATATTTTTTATCATTTTCTATGAAAGAAACTTATTTGAAGCTAAGGTATGGATTATCGCATTTTTTTTATGGGACATACTGTATCAGCCACTGCTTGTACGTTTCCAACTAGTACCTGGAAGACATTTTCCGAAAACCTTTTTAAGAAACTTACTTTTAACCCTCTCGCATGGTGCTTTGAGATGTGGTTCTTGTAGCAAAGTTCGTCACCAGTCGTCAGATCATTCATCAAGTGTATCATTTTGCGTTGAGAGTTTCCCACCATTTTTTCTTGCGCTATTTTTTTTATTGTCTGGTATACTTGCTATTGTTTAGAGCATCCTTTAATCTTTTTTAGGGTTTTTTAGATCCAAAAAAGTTTTTGGTTCATACGAGAATATTCTATTTGAAGGAAAATGCTCATCACTCGTCATACTATTATTTCTATAATTTATCAAAAATAAATTTCTCTGGTCTTCCATATTCAGTTCAAGCATATCGGGTTCCATTAGGAAACTAAAAAACTTTAAAACTTTTTTACTGTTCTTTTGGCCTTTTAGCTTGTCCACTACTAGATGGGTTATAATGTGAGCTTTTGAGTACCTTTATACCCTGCTTCTAAAGAAAACTGATAAATAAATACGAACTGAAAGGAGGACCATTGTCCGACACTTAAACGTCCGGAAGGCCAAAATCAGCATAAAACTCTACTAATTTCTTTTAAACCTTATTGCAGTCTGTTCCTTGTTTCATCCACACGATCTCCAACCATTTAGAAAAACTGTCAACCATAAACAGAAAAGTACGAGGCTCAAAAAAGAAAAGATCTATATGAATTCTGCTAAATTTACGAATTTTTCTATGTCTTTGTTAACACCGAAACAGAAAACCATATCTCTTGCCTGGCGCTTCATTTTGGCAACACTCGTATGATTTGCATGCAAAAGATTCAGTATCTGCCTTTGGTATAACAATGGAATAATCACCCTATCTTTATAAAGGAGACAATCGTCTAGAAGCTCCAAGTCATTTTGGTTAGCAGAGAAATCAGTAAAACGGTTCTACAGGTTGACCGTATAGACCTTTGTGCATAAACTCCTTGATTTTCTGCAGCAAATCATTATTCTTAGTTGCTTCTGCAACCATCACTGCATTTATTGGCATGTTTTTACTGAAGTTTATGCTTTTTATCACCTCCTCATCTAACTTTACCGGAGCTTCTTGCTACAGTGGGAATCTTGAGCAAGAATCAGCGGTTCCTAATTTATTTGATGGTCTATACACTATATCAAAATCGAGAACCAACATATCTAAAATAAAACGCCTTGCTATATAAAGAGAGTTTATACCTTCCACGTCAGAATAGCTAAATAGCTATTCAGCTATTCTAGAAGAAACAGCTGAATAGTTTCTCCAAATTTGCTTGAACAAGCTCTAATTCAACACCGATGTTTGTTGGGTATGGAATCAAGTCAAACGTCAAACTTTGAATCAACGTCCGGTCGTGCATCTGTTTGAATCTTGTATTCGTTCTACTTTTTCGTCAATAATTTCAAGTTGCAGCAACAAGTCTGAACTCGCTGATCATCATATCCCTATTTCTTTGTTATTACCATCATTTCCCTATTTCTTTGTTTTTAAATTTTTTCGAGAATTTCTCCATATTTTTGGAATATTTAAATAAGGTATAGAACCGAAAATGATTTAGACGAATATCAAGGGGAATTCCAGAGAAGTTCTGATAGGAATTCCAAAGGAATTATGAGGGAAAACTCCAGAGGAATACTGGAGAAATTTCAGTGTAATTCCATGATTAATTCCACAGGAATTCTGATGAGAATTGCAGAAGAACACTGAGGAGAACTCCAGAGGAATTCTTTGAAAAACTGCGAATGAATTAAAGGGAGAATTCCAGAAAAAATCCTATGAAGAATTGCAACTGAATTATGAGGAGAATTCTAGGGGCATTCTAAAAATAAATTCTAAGGGAATTCTGAGGAAAATTCCAGACGATTTCTGAGATTTCTAGAGAAATTCGAAGGGGATAGTAATTCTGAGGGAAATTCCAAAGGTGTTCTGAGAGAAATTACAGCGGAAATTTGAGCAGAATTCCTAAGGAATTCTGAGAATATGCCCACAGAAGTTTTGAGAATCAATTATACACACATATTCAAGTCTTTAGGTTTAGAACAACATTTGGAACTGCTGCTGAAGTGAGGGTATGTTTGTTA
This sequence comes from Aedes koreicus, assembly GCA_024533555.2. Classification (NCBI taxonomy): domain Eukaryota; kingdom Metazoa; phylum Arthropoda; class Insecta; order Diptera; family Culicidae; genus Aedes; species Aedes koreicus. The sequence goes on along the minus strand of JAHHFK020000711.1, from coordinate 89,437 downwards.
TATATTTTCCCAAGAGAAAAATTTATAACTGACATATAAAATGAATCTAGAACTACAACACTCCTGGAGATGCTCTTATATGCAAGCTACCCAACACACGTGAAGTGAAAACCACCGACGTCGACTGGGGTTGAACCCAGACCCACTGGGGTGCCAAGTAGCAGTTACGCTTACCACTACACCACCGACGCCGGCTAAATGTAATAACTTGTTATATATCGTTTGAATAAATACCCTTTTGTTTGACGTTTTAATCAACCGTGTATGTTGTTTAATTCTTGAGTTATGATAACTTGAAAGCGTCCAAATTTACTTTGAATTGGGCTTTAGATAAACATGGATTTCAAATATTGGTATATCAAGGAATTTAAAAAAGGCCAGAATTTAAAATTTAAACAACAATGTATAATCCAGTATTTTTTTTTAAATCCTGACTGATGGAAATACCATAACTTCTGGTTGGTGCTGATTAAGTTTGGTTAGGTTAGAGTAATTTGCAATCCTAGTCAGAGAAACGAAAAGTCGCTGTGAGAATATCACCAATAATCTCACATACACCCTGCTGCCATCAAATATTAAAATCTTCTTTCTCTTCTCCTTTTTAAATTAACAGACCATACTCACGTACAATTATTATGAATAAGACAAGACACAAAAATATATGTAAAGTACACTGACGAAAACTCAAAATGGACAATAACATACTTAATACATGAAAGCTAATCAATTTCATTAAAGCTATTTGAATCATCACAATAAAAACAGGAACCAAATGGGCACCATATCCTAGGAACGTCTGTGTGTTGATTTAAAATAGAGACTGATAGAAGCGAATTTTACTAATAAAAGGATCCAGTGCAGATTAAAAGTAAGGGCCTGCTACCACTGTGATACCTTAAAAAAAAAAAAAATAAAAATTACTCCGACATAAAAAAGGACATCAGGACTCAAAACATCGATGCTTTACATTTTCCAGAAGATTTAAATGTCCTATGTTTCGAAATATAAACTTATCCACAAGCTAAAAACAACAACAGCCGGTTACGTCGGCTATGCAATCAGGGGCAGAAATCTTTAATGTCAATAATAGAACAGTAGAATATAAAACAATTCATATGAAAAGGATGCTAAAAACAAGTGCTGTTGGATAAAAGCCAAACTTACCTGAGTGATTAGGAGCGATTTAAAAGCAGTTTTGCAGAGTTGCGTCTATTGAAATGGATACGAGAGCAGCAGAGGACAAATGCATTTAAGCAAAGTTGTGTTCAAATGAAACAAAAACAAAGCAGCTACTTAGATCTTCGTGAACTCCCATGTGTAACCACAACCCTACCAGTTTACTTTTCCTGTGGAGTAAAGAATTCTTCAGTTCGGTGCGCTGCTAGTAAAATCTCAATCATCTTATTATTATTCAACATTTTAGGGTAAACATTTATTTCCTATCAATGATAGACTGTAAATTCTCGTCAAACGAATTTCGCTTCGGAAAGATCGCGGGATCCATTTAGTAAGGAAAAATAAATTAAAATCCTCTGTTGAGACCAGCCAATTTAAAACTGATTCTCACTAACTGGTTGCCACAGCTGGAAGCTAGCTGAGGGAGATAAATAAGAAACGAAACCGCTTTTTTCTTTTTCTTGCAGTATAGGATCCGGGGTGAGATTGAAGACGAAACCGTTTGCCGTTTGCAATAACTTAGAGGGTAGAGGCGTACAAGTAAAAGAAAGATCAACTATTCTTCGCTAGACAAACTTACTCACTCGAGTCGTCGAATTTGATACAATTCTGATTGGGTGTCTTACGGAATATCTAACTGAGTAATTTTTCAGATATTTTCTTTTGATAAAAATACACAAACTTTTGCATCTTATCTACAAACATTGCGCCTAATTAAGCCTTAGGAGAACTAAACTATGTACACAAAATACTTGTTCTTCTTAATCTATCAACACATTTCTTGTCATTATGGTGATATAGCATTTAAAGTGAAGTTTTGGAGATAGGGTGTTTTGGTGAGAGGGAAACAGAAAGGAATTTGTTAAACACTTACACACTACAGCAGACCAATCCTACATACAAAAATAATTAAAGTTAAAAATTGCACTTGTGTTTTTCGTTCTTCGCTTGTTCTGGTTTAATTTAATAATTTGTTCTACTTTCAGTATCGATCTTGTCACTTAGAATTGAGAATTTTATGGCGCACATAAAGTAGTGTGTTTCTCATCTTTGATTATTTTTCTTCATGTAATTCGAACGTGTTTGTTTATTTCTTTGTTCTTATCCGTAATTTTATTACAAATTATTTCTAGTTGGGAAGAGAGGGGGATGTTTTGAGATACTAGAAAATGGGGGGGCAGGGACTGGAGTATGCGGCTGCGGGTGTTTGAATTTGCAATCAATTTTAAATACGTATTGCGTGCTTTCGGCTGGGACGGCTTTTCCTTCAAATTATTTACCTATAGACTACTAAACGCTGGGTGATTTTTTTTTTAGATATATCGGGATTCGCTGCACGCTCGTTGGCAGGGATTAGGAGGGGGGGGGGGATGTTCAAATAAATTAGATTTCTATGTACAAGTGGGGACTGAGTGGAAAACGACATATGGCAGGATTGGGACAGTTTTGATGAGCTGGTGAATAAACTATTCTCAGAGTATTTTTGCAGGCCTTAAATGACCGGAAAACTTTTTGTGATTTATAGTGCAAAACAGGTTTATTGCAACTATGCTAAGCGTGGATCCGTCCCACGCGGTTGTAGATAGGAAACTCTTACTCAGCTTGAGTTTTTTTTTTGCATAAGTATACGACTCTGTTTCGAACGGCAGCAGGGTTACTTTAAAAATGCTCCTTAAATGTGTTTGCCCGATATATTGCAATCGGAGGTATTAATCTTCTGGTTAGCGCTTGCCGGTTGTTTTGACGAGTCTTAATTTCGTTTTGACCGGTCTTAATTTCGTTTTGACGACTTTTAAATTCAGAAACTTAAAACCCGTCAAAACTATACAATCTTGAAGAAACTTAAGACCCGTCAAAACACCCGGCAAGCGCTAACCAGAAGGTTAATACCTCCGATTGCATTATACCGGGCAAACGCATCTAACGAGCAATTTTCCAAAGTTTAAGGAGCATTTCCCCAAAGAGAAGGGTGCATATACCCTTTGCCGTTTCGAACTGAATTGCAACTGCGAACTGCAAAGTTGATGAATAGAATTTATCATCAAAGCAGGCCTTTTTTTAACTTGAGATGTAACTAAAGCAGTTTGATTTTCAGCCCAAAATTGTTCTCAAGAAATGCTTCGTGTCAATATTGAACTGAGGAATAATAAATATGTGCATATTGCAATGAATAACGACGTTCTGTCATCTTTCAAAATGTACGAAAGTCATCGGCATCGGCATCATCAATATCAGTATTTTTATTTTTATTTTTATCATCAGTAACTTTGTTTGTCGTCAATGATTGTGGTGTAATGGTTATCATGTTAACTTGCATGTATACCGTCTAGGTTGAGAGTCAAATTCTATTATCTCCAGAGCAGTCAAAAAAGATTTTTTTTGCTCACTGACACCTTTTAAAAGCACATTAGTTTGCAACCGGGCATGTTTCCATTAAACAACTGTCAAAACCGAACAGCCTACGTGTACCTCTATTGAAAATAAACTGATTTCATTTATAAACATTAATAGTCTTGCCAGTAAAAACGAAAATAGGTACCACTACACTGAGCGAACAAATCGAGAGGAATTCATATGAATATCGTAGGAATATCGTTTGCCAGAAGATATTGCAAATTTCATACGATGGAAATAAGTTCATAGGACGATCGTATGAAAATTTTCCTCACAGAAAAAAAATGCAATCGGGATTCGAACCATGAACCTCGGGATCCAGAGACGAGCCATAGATCGATAGTTACGATGAACTATGAAAATCGTACGGATAATTTCCTGAATGTAGATAACATACTACATAAACATGTCCCGAAACACTATTTTTTAAATTTTTTTTTTCAAAAATTCAAGTCAGCTCAACTTGAAATTGGATAAAATTTGGCTCAAGTGCAACGCAACGTTCACTAAATAATGAGTAGACTTTGTTTACAGTGATAAATTGACAAATAGTAAACATCGAGTTGAGTAACTTCAAAATACCGTATACACGCTATTTTGAGATAACTCAGTGACTGAGTAGATTGTACTCATTTTTTCAAGCAATATGGTGTTGGCAATAAATGAGTAACTGGTTTAACTTTGATGAGTGGAATCGACCCAGATTATGTATAAATGATTAAAATAGTATTTTTTCATCAGTTAAAAACGACGTTAAAAAAATGAATTGGTCATTTTTGCACAGTGATTCAGAAATTTTAGAAGTAAATCGCTGATTTTTTTCTCTTATCACGTTTTAATAAAAGATTATATGCATTTAAAAACACAATTTTTGTATACATTGCTAAGGGATGAGGCTTCATGAATTTTGTTGTCCCTTTTACAATTATTACATATATCTAACAAATACGGCATGCTCAAGTTGTCAGTACTGTCAGCGGACACTTTTGTTGCACCTTGTCTTCAGTGGATATTAGTCTTCTTTTGAGCTCGTCGAGTTTACTAAAATTCCAAAGGCCTCAAATCTGTTCTTATTGTTTTTTTATTTTTAATACCTCTTCTTCAATAAATAATAAATAATGCACACATAAATAACGCACACTATCGTACCGTATTTTTCTCATTCCAAATGAGTAACTCATTTAACAAATGTTAACTTCTGAAGAAATTTTACAGCAAATTGAGCAAATTATGTTTACCCATTTCTGGATAAGTGCCCTTTTTGTTGGACTGAGTGATTTTTGACTCAAAAGTGACTAACTGTCCAGTAGCGTGTAGATGAATTATTTTGTTTTACCGACATTGGAAAGGACGCCAGCTACTTGGATGCAGCTAGAGTTTGACATGCGTTACACGTGTAGCCGTTTTCTGTAAACTGCCAATCAGTGCTGTAAAAATTGTTGTTGTTGTTGTTGTTGTTTTTGTTGTGTCGTAGTACTGTGACTTTAGGCTGATTCGTCACGCCAGTGTGAAGACCTGGACCCTACATATCGAACCCATAAACACATGGGCCGGGACCAACGGCGCCCATTGGAATTGATACCAAAATGACTGGGGTGAGAAACAATCACGTTTATCACTACACAGTGCTACACAAGCTCATTTCGACTCAGTTTAATTCCCAGATAACTTGTTTCAGAAGCTGAATTCCTGAAAATGGTTTATGATGAATTTGTAGCTCTTGACTAACGTAGTCTACAACTTTGCTCTCGCCTGTTATACTCAAGGAATACCATTTGAATATTCCGATATTCCACTATCAGGCCTCACACAGGGTGAGTGGTAATTCCTGTCGGTGTTTTCAAAACATGTGTAACTCTGGATGGCTTAATCACAGACATGTTTGCAAATTTCTCTTATAGAGTGTATTCAAATGTCAACATGACTTTCAAGATTGTTTTGATTTTTCATTCGTTTGAGACTCTTGGTAATCATGGACGCGAAATCATGGAGCTCGTGATAAGTCTGTTTTTGAAACATTTGAGACCGCATACTATTTTAAAGAAATTGAAACCACTCGGAATAAACAAAAGATTCATCTTTCGCACCATCAAACGTTACAAAGAAACCGGTTCTTGGAAAATACCCCCCAGACCTGGCCGTAAACGGGCTGTCAGGTGTCCGGAAGCCATCAGACGAGTGAGAGAGCGAATTCAGCGGAATCCTGGTAAGTCTGGCCGAAAGATGGCCAAAGAACTTGGAATGTCGCTGCATTCTTCTCATTTTTATGACCATATACTTCACTGACAGGAATTCCCACTCACCCTGTACATGAAAGTAAGAGCAATACAATGTGAGCAAAAAATGAAAAAAAATGAACAACAATAACAACAATTCCATCATACATGATATTTTGAAAAGCAGCTTCTGGAACGAGTTATTGGCAAACGAATCGCATTTAGTCGAAATGATTATTTACAGCGAAAAAAATACTTCAATTTATAATTAATAAAGTTTATCAATTTCATAATAACTGAGTACATCGTTTATTTACTGCATTATAGTTTATTTAACTTTTATCATTACACGCATTGCTGAAGCTACACAGATTGAAAAAAAGATGTCTGCGATATCTTGCACACATACTTTTAAAGCTATATTTGGTTTAAACTTCGGCAATATTTTATGCAAATCAGCTCTGTCGTTGAGTTGCAGCTAAACAAAGAAAGATTTCGTGAGCCAGTCAAAATTCGTCATTTTTATCTGTACATACATGATAAAATATGATGAATTTTAACAGACGCGCACAATTGTCTCACGTTCAATTGCAAGCCAAAGCAAGCGTTAACAACAAAGTTGTTAGCAACAAGGATCAGTCGCTTAGAACAGTGTGTCAGCCACGATGTCTTACACACTAGACGAATATGTTTCATAACTGCGGCACTTCGATTTTCAATCCACACCACATTTGTGGCACACTGAGGAATATTTTTGACAGTTGAGCTTATAGAAATAAGGAACCAGCAACCTTGCCAATATGCATTGCCTGGTTGCCAGGCTCAGCAGAAAAAAACAGTTTGGGCTGTCAACACATCGGAATATTACGGTAACTCCCAGAACATTGCAACGATTGTAGACACACTAAAAAAACAAACGAGAAAAGTGTGCTAAGCGATCTTCTTTCATGAAACAGACCTGAATCAGGCGATAGGCGATTCGTTTGACATATTGCATGAATTTATGCCAAATCTAGCATTACATAATGTGCATTAGGTAACGCTGAAATTTACATGCTTCTCTTAAACTGTGTATTATATTTACAATTTTGAACAATAAAAATTATTGTCACAACAATAACTGCAATGGTGAACAACGAAATAGTTTATAATTATTCATACGCCATACAAAATTGTTTACAATCTTTCGTGCAACAGACCTAGGCGATGTCAGGCGTCAATTTACAAGAAATATCCCTTGAAATTAAGTCGTATCTACACACTTAGAAATTATGAATTTTACACGAGACGTAATTCATGATTGTAAAAAGTCGGGGAACGTAAACAAAGATTTCGTTTAAAATTGTGTCTCTTGAAACTGACACTTACGCAATTCGACAAAAGGTGTGTTCGATTGAATTTATTTTCTCATCTCTTTCAACTCATTCTTATGTGCTAAGGGACGCTTGCATGTGTCGGTCTCAGAAGACAGAAATTTACATGACATTTTGGTAGTGTGTAGCATTCCATTTATGTGCATTAGACAGCGCAGAACATTACATGTTTCTTTTAAACTGTGCATCTAAAACAGTCTTAACACTGCTGAAATGCAACCGAATGAACAGTTTTGCAATTAATAATCAACATTAGCCCACGAAAGGCGATTAATTGCAGCATTTTTCCGCAAGGAATTAGCAAAATCTTTCATATTGCGCCACCTGCATTGCACTGTCGTTACTAATGTTAGCGATCTTGTAGATTCCGATTACTTTTGAACTGCATGCTGTGTCAGGAATAGTGAGAGAATCGAAATTTCTAGTCCGTTTCCTAGGTTTTCGTTTATGCGCCTGCGCTACAACCGGGCTAAATTGTACCTCGGATATTTGTATGCTCTTTGGATTACCAGCGTCAGCGTTCACTGAAATAGAAACTTTCAGGCATTGGAGACAAGACACCCAAAGAAATGTTTGAAATTGTATTACATCTTCCTTCGGGAGGGAAGTAAAGCCTTTGGTCCCGGCTCATATTCATGAGTCGGTAGGTAGGGTCCAGGTGGTGAAGTCGTCTTCCTGGCGTCGGTGATTGTAACCATGTGAGGCCGACGGAAAATAAGAAAAAAAAATTGTATTACAAGCTGAGACTCTATTTTAAGTATTCTGCTGTTCGAGGTCTTTTCGCATGGAAATTGGCGTCCATTTAAAATTGGGATTGAAATTGCGATACTCACATAGTGGCGTACAAACGGTAATTTGAATTTAATGATAGATAGGGAGTGTCATCAGTTTGTCGATGTCGTTAGGTTTGCACTCAAATAAAATTATGAGTTGGTGTCCCTTCCAGGAAAAAAAAGTGATATTGAATTAACTTTAACTTGCTTATGAAAGACTCAAGACCAAAGATCGCCATCTTTGGTTGAACACAACATAATGGTTTTCGATATTGAAATCCATCATTTGAGAACATTCTTCAATATTTCATTTCACCTCTGGGAACTCCCCCTTCTTCTTCATCAACTCATCTTGTCAGCTGCCACCCAATCATACCATGTGTCGTTTTCACCCGTTCTCCGGAATAATGGGAAAGGCTAGTGGTGGTGTTGGTGGGGTGGGGGGAAATCAGTAAAACGCTAAACATGAGGTACCTTTAGAGACCGCTGGGCACGAGTTCGAACTCATCGCCCCGGCGTGGTCTTCCGATTCCGAAACTGATCGTCACGCGAACGGAACGAAGCGGAACTTTTTACTTACACTGATATCCCCGGCCAATAGGACACCGCTAGCACCGTTCCCATTGACGCCCAACGCGTTTGCCAGCAAGTGGTGTTGAGAATGTTGATGGGAATGCTGCTGTTGCTGCTGTTGTTGCTGCTGCTGTTGTTGCTGCTGTTGCTGCTGCTGCTGCTGTTGTTGATGATGGTGGGAGGGATTTCCATTGAGGTGATCATTGAGGGAGTTGTTATTGTTTTGGGCGCAGTAGGAGGCAGAAGACCTTTTCCGGCCTGGACCTGATCCGGAGCCGGTGGAGGTCGTCGAAACCACCACTGCTGCTAATGGTCAATCCCTCCCGATTCGTTTGTGTATTTGTTGGTGTTTGATAAGGTGTGCCTTCTGCCGGAAGGCTTTGGCGCACACTTCACAACGGAACGGCTTTTCGCCGGTGTGAGTCCGCAGGTGCACCTTGATGTTGCTCTTGTTCAGGAACCCCCGATTGCAGATGTTACACCGGTGGACGGGTTTGTCCTTACCGAGTAGAAGGTCGCTTGCGTTGGCAAAGTTCATAGCCGCTTGTGATTGGGCGGCAGCCGCTGCTGCTGCCGCTGCCACAGCGGAAAGCTGCTGCTGGTGGGATTGTTGGTGCATGGAAGACGATTGTTGCTGTTGTTGCGATTGTTGAGATTGAGCTTGGTGCACCTGCTGGTGACCATGGCCATTGGTTTTGGCCTGTTTGTGAGGTCGTCGCTTATTTTTTGGTGTCGTTGGAGTCGTGGTAGTGGTATGCGGGTAATTGCTCATGAGTTCGGGACTACACAAGCCATCCGATTTGATACCCATATTGAGAGCGAAGTGAGCATTTTGATGATTTTGCAGGTACCTTCCGTTAAGGATCAGATTCTCAGTTGTAGAAACTACCGAACCTGGTGGACTAGTTGAAGTCGATATCAGCTCGCCGCAGTAGGACGTCGAAGAGGGAGCTTCCAATTTGATCGGCGGCCCATTCTGTAATCGATTTTGCAACAGAGGCATGTAGGTATGCGTTAGCAAACTCTGTAACGTCGAACCGGATGTGTGCCCCGGCGAATGAGGTAGGATTAGTTCACTGAGGGAATCCTGCTGGGAAACGATCAGTTTACTGTCGGGCGTTGTACAAGTGCCCTCGATCCAGGCATCCAAATCCATCCACGAGTCCCTCGTGTCGTTCCCGTCCTCTTTTTCAACCTTATTGTTCGGCACCGTCGTGTCCGCAATTGCCGACCCTATGATCGCTGCTATGTCTTCGATTGAACTCATGTCGTACTCGGACAGCTCTTTGGAATCGACAAAAATCTTTGCCGCGGAAACCGAATCCGCCCCACTTATCACGCACCCATCTGCATTGGCCGAGTAGATCTTACCATCGATCGAACTATCCGAAAATAGTTTCACATCCTGCAGGCAGCTGTCCCGTCCATTCCCATCCGGATTTAACACCGAATCAGGTAGACACGTTGATGACGATACAATGTTGTTATCGCCGTTATTCCCGCTGTTCCCACCATTCGTGAATGAGTTCTGTGGGTAGTTGTTGTTCTCTTCTGGTAACCGCTGCGCAATCGCCGTGTAGGAATACCCCGAGATGCCATTGATTGACAAGTGACCCGTATTGAACGAGGTAAACGAGGGTAGCGGTTTGACATCGCCATCGTTGCTGGAGCTGTTGCTGTTGATTGAAGTTGAGTTCAGCAGCAGATTCTCCAGCACGTCCATCGAATTCTTTTGCGTTTCAGAATCGCTCGGCAGCGATTCCAGATCGGTATCCAGCAGTAGCTTTTCGCCATCGAGCAGATACTGATCCTGAACGCTGTTCGATTGGTTCCAGCAGGGGCTCATCAGAAGGCTCTCGACCTCGGAATCGTTTTGTGCGCTCATCATGTGATTGACCATTTGTGGTCCGACTGTGTTTGTGTGTCTTTTCTCTTAAAATTCGATTGCTTCCAATTGCTGCGACAGTGCGTTTTTGGGCTCAGGGGGTACTAAAGAAAGTGACCGACGTCGGGAGCGGTATCCGGTAGTACATGGCCAGACCTGAAAGGGGAGAAAGGGAGAAATAGACAAACTCGTTAGCATGGTTGTATTATTCATGAAAGAACTTAATTAGGTTAGAGATTTGCACCCGGGCTGCTGAATGTATGTGACACGCATCGTTGATTAACTGGTTTAGGGTTTCAGCTGCGCCAACGGGATGGGGAAGGAAATTTGCATCCCGTGCTCCTGATGTTTATCGCAAAATAGTGGTCAAATTTGAGCATCGTGCTGTGGTTTTTAATATGCTAATTTATGAAGAGTCGTTAATTATTCAAAGCAGTGTACAGGTTGTCCGGTAGGTTTGTGTGTGTATGTGCCTTTTGAAAAAGATTTTTGCTGAATAGCATGCTCTTGTTGCATTTGTTTATTACCTGCTTCGGAACTAATAAGTTAAGATTTCAATCAACCTGCTGCGAGAACCTTTCAGTCATTTGTTAAATAGATTGAGGAAAACCCAAAATCCGACATACCGCGGAAAATCAGTTGAGTAGGTTCAACACAATCTTGATGTTGAGCTTGTTTTGAATATAAGTCTGACGCAAGATGTTTATATGAAGAAATGATATATTGCCTATTGCCAATCCTACTGTGATGAATTTATCAGGCGTAACTGTACTCGTTAGCTGCCGCTAATAGCTAAAGAGTCTTACACACTTTACATGGGTCTTCCAATCTTCATGGGACTGATATGTGAAAAGTGGCTGGCAAATAATCACAATTTCATGTTTCTTCTCTTTGATGGACTGAAAAAAAAACTATACGAAAACTTTAATACACCGCCGCACAGTGGGACACAATAAAAAAAAGTGGGACATGGGTATTTGCGGCGAAACTATTTGGTGTGGCTCATTTATGTCTTCTACAATGTTTCTACATTTTTTGAGTACTTTACCTTTGTGTTAACAAATTTTAACATAATATAATTCGAAGCTTAGTTAATTTTTTGATAATTTGTTAAGTGCCCTCTTGGATCTCCGTATAATTTTACATCATTTTATATTTTGCTGAATAAATTAACGTTAAGTTTAGCTGCTAAAACCTGCTAATCTACACATCCTCGAAGATAGCTTAAACAATGTATTAAAACTGACGTCAATCCTTTCAATGAAGAGATAATGATTAGCACCTGCTAATCTACACATCCTCGAAGATAGCTTAAACAATGTATTAAAACTGACGTCAATCCTTTCAATGAAGAGATAATGATTAGCAGTTTTTAACAAAAAAATGTATTTTTAAAATACCTATAACTTTGTGGAACATTAAAAATAGGGAAAAATTCATATAAAAAAGTTATGGTAAAAAACGAGTTTTAAGAGGGTATTACATTTTTCATTCCTTTTTCACACTACAATTTCGTCCAGTTAAGAGATAGAAATGTTTTGTCTTGTACAAAGTTTCATAAAATGACCTAATCTACATTGTTTTAATATATGGTCATCGATTTGAACCAGTAATAAAAAAGTTAGTTAGTAGAAACATTATAGAAGACATCAATGGGCCATACCTAATAGTTTCGCCGCAAATACCCATGTCCCACATTTTTTTTAATTCATCCCACTGTGTGCCGTTGATACGTTTCACGAACGATTCAATCAGTTTTCATTTTATTATATTTTAAAGTTTATTTTATCTACTTGCTGACCTTTGTTTTTTTCGATGACTCAATAATTCATATTTTGTGTGAAAATCGAAATTATATTTCCATACATATTGAATGTTAATTTGGTTTTGTGTTGGAATTATGTGAAAAAAAAAACCTGGTAATGGTATGCCTCTATTAAATGTACACGGCACTGAACTCTTGAAATGATGTAAATGTCATAAATCTCGTAAATAGCAAATTAATTTTACAAACTTGTAGTTTGCAAACAAATATGTAGAGAAACATTTCTTCTGTCTGATGCTGTTGTTGATTTCCACAATTGGTTTCTCGAGCAGGCGACAACAACATATGAATACCTAATTTTGATCTTGATAACTGGCCTTGGTATTAAAGAGCTCAGATTAAGAGGTAAAATACCTAAACAAAATACCTAAGAATTGCAAGCAAAACATCTCTCGAATAACAAAACTTGTTATTTGGGATACCTGAGAGGTACTAGAGTTTAATGTTATCCTATATTATTGTATTGTAATTGCATGATTATTTTCATCTCAGTTAGAGGTTAGGACTATGCGTTTACCCAAATTCCGAACTTGTTCGGTAAAACAATAATTTGTTTCAGTTGCAGGCCAGGAAGTCTGGCAGCCAGGAAAACCACCAACCCTCTAGCCAACAATCAATATGCAACTAGCGATTTGAAATTGGTTCATTGTTGTAGAACCCCTTGGTCCGAAGTACACCTTGAAGCCAGCACCTAACTATACATATTTGCGCCTTTGTTTTGATTTGCTGTGTTATTTTGACAGAATATTTGAGAGTGTGTTCGTGAGAGTTCATTATTAGGGGCGTATTATTAAGCTTGGGACCGATGTGCTAGTACTGACTGAGTCAAGAAGAAATCGTATTTGTTCGGGACCTACTGGTCTTAGAGTTAGCCTATGCTCTAGCCGTCTCCAAGCTATGACAGATAGAACATTTTTGGGCAAACCTCAAACGGAGAATGTACTCCACCAACTTGCCGAAACGGAGGAGCGGCTGATTTCCAAGGCCACGAAAAAATTGAAGATCATGCCGACATCCAGCTTTTAATCGGTCATGGTTAAGTTTCCACCGCCCGGCAGGGTGACAAATATTTTTTGTAGAAAGCTTAATAAATTTGGGTTTAAAAAAAAAATTGTGCTGTTGCATTATCTTTGGAAGTTTATTAATCGACAAAATAAAAGCGGGTCTAAACTTCCAAACTAAACGTCTAATTTCGACGTTGAAAAGTTTCAGTTTTGATCTAGTACCCAGTGGAACATTCAGATGAAAACGTTGCTAGGGGTAACAAAAGACCCAATCAATGTCTTGGGAAAGGTTGTTGTCTTGTAAATTTTCAGTCCACACTGTGAGAATATCTACATCTACATACGTGACTTGAGAAGCGCATTTCTATTTTTAACAAATAAACAAATTTCAGAGAGAGATTTTTGAGAGTGGCATACAGCTTCCCGAATTTGTTCGTCACCTGAAAAAGAGGTGATTAAAAGACTTTATGACGATTTCAGATTTCAGATTTCAGAAATTTTCAAGCATAACCTGTTCAGTTTGCTAAGAAAAAATCAACAGAACGGACATTTTTGAACATGCTTACTGGAAATCCAAAGCGTGGCAGTTTCACATCTGTTGAAATTTGGGTCTACGTACCATATTAGTTTTATGAAAAGATGTGGATAGTAATCTAGTTTAGAAGTTGGTGGATGCTGGATCTACCTAGATGTTGATATATTGGTTGGAGGGATGCGATACATTCTTCAGTGTAGTTCGAGTACGAGGCACGGACGAAGGTTGCAAGTAGTAGACGATATAAGCGTTACTGTCAAAGGATTAAATAGTGAAATTAAAAGGAAAAAACTAAACTCACTCAAAAGCTAATAAAAAAAAGATTATATTTGAATTTTTAAGCTAAATTACACTAAATTGAATAGGAAATTAGGCCGAATCGATTACTCATCTGACTGAGTAACTGATAGTTCATTTTTTTGTTTTTTTTTGCTTAGAATCTATTTCTGTTTAAATTTTAAAGATACCCAACCAACACCCAGAAAAAAAAAAAAAAAAAAAAAAAAAAAAAAAAAAAAAAAACAAAAAAAAAATTATAAAAAAAAAAAAAACAAAAAAAACAAAAAAAAATTAAAAAAAAAAAAAGTAATAAAAAAAAAAAAAAAAAAAAAAAAAAAAAAATAAAAAAAAAAAAAAAAAAACACCCACCCCTCACAAAAAAAAAACACTAAAAAAATAAAAAAAAAAAAAACAAAAAAAAAAAAAATAAAATGTTAATTTTAATTTTCGTAGTTCCAATTTTAGGCACCCTAATGGTTTGTTTGTCTTTATTTGAGAGACTTTCAGCCGGTGGCTGGTTCATCTCTTGAAATATTAGCATACGAGGTAGGGCCTGAAGGGTCCCAACCAAGTGGTGGGCGGGCGGGGCTCTAGGCCCCTTAACACAATTCATTTATTTGAAATAATAAGTTTACTTGATGAAAAAACTCGTTCTGAACAATTTTCAAGTGTGGAGGCTGTCGCTACTTTCAGAGTTGGTTACTGGTATTTGGTGGGCCAATCGCGTTTCTCGATCATGTCAATGTCGTTGCAGGTCATATATGGTTTGGAGTGGGGTGAAATCAAAACTTGACTGGTATCCTTATAGTGTTCCTAGTTCATGTCCATGTTATTTGGAGCCGGTTGTTCGAGTAGGTTGACGGGTCGTGGGAGCGGTTTGGGAGAGGGGGGGGGGGGCGCCCACCGGTGCACGGCATCGTTGAGAGGTCCATCATCGGCGGACCCACTACCCCTCCTCGTAGTTTTGATCTATGTAAAGTATTCAGTGTACTATATAGCGTCGTAAAGGTGGCAGTCCTTAAGAAAGCAAACCAAGGCTGCCTCTCTAGTGGGGTCGTTGCTGAGGGCATCTTTCGGGGAGCTCGAGATGTCATAGTGTTCCCGGGGTCCTTGGTACTGGGGGCAATGGCATATAAAGTGCTCGTGGTGTTCGTTGCAGGTGGAACAGTTTATACGGAATGGCCCGTTTCCGGTCATATTGTGAGATGCCCTGGTGTGTCCAGAGCGAAGGCGGGAGAAGACCACCTGTTGCCGGTGGTTCGGTTGATCCTTACCTCGATGGACGGAGTATTTGATTTTTCGGATGAAGAGCTCACGGTTCTGGGTGTAATCGTTGGTCCAGGCGTCCCATACGATTCTGTTGAGCCATTTTTTTGCATCATCTCCAGGGATGGTTTTACCGTATAAATTGACACTTCTTCCAATTGAGGCCAACCGATCGGCCTCGACGTTTCCTGGGATACCGCAGTGGCCAGGTATCCAGCCGATTGTTGTTCCAGGAAAGGCGTGTAGTGTGATTGCCTGGATCCAAGGGTGTGACGGTGTTTCTGAGCTGAGACCAGTGACAACGCTGGCTGAGTCCGTAAAGACAACAATTGGTCGGTCGGATGGAGTGGTGACGGCGATCCAGATGGCTAGAGGCACCCTAATGGAAGAACGGCTCATTTCATACTGAAATTGATTTATTTGTTCAATGTGGTTCAACACAAATATCATTTTTCAAATAATCGGAAGTTAAAAGCTCACAAAAAATACTAAAAATACATCACTAGTGACAATCTGCAAAACTATTGGAATATTTGTGATCTGCTTAGTTTAGCAATCAATTATGAATTGGAAGAGTATAATTTCAGGAAAGAGAACATTACGAAAACGCTGTAAACCCTGGTGATATTTGTAACTTATCTGCAAGGTTTTTTCAATATTTTTTTACGATTTTTTCAGATGATGATCGCGACTTAGATTACTTTTTATTCTCTCTCGCTTTTTCAAATGACATTTGTGTTAGTCAGGTCCATGTTCAAGACATTCTTGCAATCTTAATGCTCCGAAAGGTGTGAGACCTGATGGAATCCCTGATAAAATTTCAAGGATAATTGAAAGAAAAATGACAGTTCATTGTTTTCATCTCTGGATGATTTCAAGAAACAATAAAATTAATCTTCCACGTGACCTGTGACAATTGAGAGCATTGGAATTAAAAAAACACTGCTTGTGGTCTAGTGAAGGAATAATCTCCTTTACAAGCTCATTAAATTCGTGTCGAAAAGATTTCATGAAATGTTTAGTCATAATCATCCACTTTCCTTATCCACCCACTCAGCCTAATGACCAAAAAAAACCATACATACAGACGGAACAATTACTCCGCACGTTACACACAAATATCGTTTGTTTGAAAAATTTCAAACAAATTCGGTTTCGATTTTTTTTTATTTATTCAAACGAAAGATATTTTTGAGAGCCCTAATCATGTTAATCATCGATCGAGTTTCCACTTGCTGCAGCCGGATACAGCCTTCACACGTATCCGGAACGCACGGTACGTCCTTATAATGTAGTCTGGATTCATTTCCCATCTTGTTGAAAAACAGCATTTGGCTTCTAGTTGTACCGTTCTTCGATCCATGGAAGAACATACTTACTTTAAATCCTGCTTTAGACCTCCGTGTTTACTTTGTCGCCTTCTGGAATGAACACCGGGTTCATTTTTTTGCCATCGGAAGCCATCAATCCAAACACCATGCTTAGTCAGATACACGTTTTTATGATCGTTGACCACGTTTTTAACCGGGAGAGAACTAATACAGTGATCGGTTCTAGAATTTGATACAAAATCGACGGTGAACATGCGCTCGTCGGTGAACAGGATTACCGGATTTTTTTTTCGCTTGAGGATGTTCAAGATTTCCTTACATCGCTCGACTCGTAGCTCTCGGATGCGGTTAGCAATTATGTGAGGTTGTTTTCCGGGCTCTCAACTTCGATCCGCAATCTTCCTTTACGATTTTCCGTGCCGTTAAGTCGCTGTTCCTTCGCCATTTTCCTCATTCAACCCAGACAACCAAAATGCACGTATATTGAAAGTTGTGTTTATGATATAAAAACATATATACAAGTAAACAAATCGTATAGAATGCAAAAATATGGCTTATACGTGCAAAAGTGAAGGCCATATACGTGCAAATTCCATTGTTTTCTTAAACGAGTGGATATGATATCGTATGCGATTGAATTTGTAATAACGAATTCGATTTAAAAAGTTTAGCGATGCATATCCGATTTAGTATGTGACGCAGTACGATGAATAAATGACGCATCGTATACAAGTCGAAAATTTGCACTCTTCACGATTTAACCTAAACATAATACGATAAAGGCCACAATTAATTGCCAATTAATTTTGACTTAAAATATAGAAATATACGATACTATATGAACACTGTTATGCGACTTGTGGTTGTCTGGGTGGATTTGCCCGAATCTTCTTTCTGATTGCAGGGATAACACCCGGAGGTCCCAGCTGACCTTGGAAGATCTGTGGCCACCTTAGTGGATAGTTGTCCTTTCTTTTCTCGGTCTTAGCCTTTTTTTACGGTCCTTCTCCCAGACAGACACTCCCACGGTGATTGAAATGTCTTTTTGCGACATTTGCGCGTGGGACAAATCACGAATACGCTGTCACCTTATCATGGAGCAACTGTCAAATCAAGGAAATCGGCTTCTTTCACTCTCAGCCTACTATGATATAGCTTACGTGCATGCAAAGAAAACCAAGGTATTGTATGCATAGGTGAAACGGGAACCTTACTTGTACGATGGTGCAAACTTTATCACGCATACGGTAATACATTTTGGGTACAAGATGGTTGCAACGTACTTCTACAACTTATTCTCTCTGAGATGGCTTAGTTGGCCATGATGTGAGAGCACAAAATAAAATGGTATAACAGAAGCAGTCTCTAAAAACCAATCTCGCCGGCTGGTGTTTTCGTCTCTATCTGACGATGGAAGTGTTTTTAGTATAAGCGGTGGTAAAATAAAAAGTAGTCTACTGCGCTTTCATTGATTGCATCATTTACCACAGTGCATCCATGATCTAAAATTTCACTCCTTGTCTCACTACCACAATAAATATCCCTTGGCAGCTGTGGAGGCGCAGAGGGAAACACGATCTCTAACAATGATTGTCAAACTAATCATCCTTCCCCTCCCCAAAGACCGCGAGGACGTGGATGGCGCCGGTACGGATCTATAAATAGAGTGAAGGGGGGCGACCCCGGCGTAGTGGTTAACATCCATACCTCTAACACCAAAGTCACGAGTTCGAATCTTACCCCCGGACAAATTACGAAAATACCCAAAAGAGGTATTTGAGTGACTACGACGGGAGATGAACCAGCCCGAGGCTGAAAATCTCGATAATCCAGACAAAAAAAATAAATAAATAAATAGAGTGAATTAGTGAACTTGTACATTGAAGATGTAAAATCACTTCTTAGCTCCATCTATGTTGTTCTCTGTGCAATTAAACTAGTTCCTGCAGTAACGGAGTAGCAACTACGAAACGCACGGTCCTTGAAAAAGCCGGCAGTCGGATGTTTCTTCTTCATGGAGAAAGCCACTTCGAACTGCTTTGATTCGTTTTGTCATAAAATAACGTTAAACTCTAGTTCTAGATGATGCCCTAGGCAATTTTCAACCAACATGGAGGTTCATTTGCATGGATGAATTGGAGCTTTTCGCTTCTTTGGCCAGCTTCCTGATTGACCTTACTGGATTTCGCTTCATTTTTTCCTTGATCGATTTAACCACTTTTGAAGTGTTAGCGGATCGTTTCCGTAGACGTAGTCCGTCAAGAAGAGATCGGTTAATACGGTATACTTTTGCGGTAACAATACAGGCTGCTCATTCATAACTGGAGCGTCCAGCGCTTGCGCACTGCTTTAGTTCGGAGCTATTTTGCTGATTTTTAGGGGATTAGGGTGTCCCATATAAATCAGGTTTTTCATTCTAACTTTTTAGTTTCAAATGTTAGGAAAAAATAATTTGCAGACGAAGTGTAGAACGAATTATAATGCACACACTTAGAAAATTTTACAGTATTCGGTAATTTTTTACCGAACTTTCAACAGCTGAACGTTCGGTAATCCGATTTAACGGATTTCGGTAAAATTTGACAAGTTCCGATAATTTTTTTACCGGAATACTGTAAAATTTCACTGAAATTCGGTAAATCGGATGACCGATCGTTCAGCTGTTGAAAGTTCGGTAAAACATTACCGAATACTGTAAAATTTTCTAAGTGTGCATGTTTTTGCTCAACTACGTGTATATTTTATTGTTCAAAAGTTAGGGGTGATTTTAACGAAAAGCATGTCCGATTATAAGCAGTCCCCGCTCGTGTGCCCCAGGATTACCCGGGCTCATTTATAAACCAATATGTTCCTTGATACGCATTAAAACAAGAATTTGATGGTTTTTTGGCCAACTCTCGCGTCATCATCATCAGGTCGAAAAGAAAAAAACAAATATTTTTAGTTGAAATCACCCCTTACTTTTGAATCATAAGTTGTATTAAAAAACTTAAGCAAAAATGTGCGTTATAACGTTTTCTATATTTTGTCTGAAGATCAAATTTTCTCAAAATGAGAAACAAAAAAGTTAGCATAAAAAATGCACACCGTGATTTAAAGCATAAAAACAGCTCTATCATGGTCAAATGAAGAGCTACAAAAATAGTGTCGGCTCATGTGACGTCGAAAAAATAGGTCAACTCACTGTCACGAGAAGAAACGAACTATCATGAGCTCTCTTGTCAATCTCACACCATCATGCAGTCATGCGATTTTTTCTCATGCGACTTTGTTTCACAAATTTCTAATTAATTTACTTTAAATTTGCCAAACAATAATATGTTATCGATACAGTGGAAATTTTGTGATGAAACTCACAATTATATCAATAAATGCGCTTGTAATAACGATGACAGAAATACTGTCACGTGCTGTCATGACGAAAAAATCGATGAGATATAGAAGAAAATCTTCGCCATCGTTTTCTCGACCGATGAGATTTTCAGACGTAGGTCGGTGAAAATCGTTGGCAATTTTTCATTGAAAATGACATTTGCCAGCCCTGGTCTTCAGCAAAGTTGCTTGAAATTATATTCCCTACAAACTTTTAATTGACATCACCCTTCTATTGTGCTTTGTACAAAACGATCACCACAAGAGTGATCACTTTTTTAGGTACAACTTTTAGAAGACACTATGATTTGGAAACGTTACCCTTAGGAGTTATTAATTTGGCCGTGAAAAAAGGCTTCCCCGATCACTGTGAATCGCCGTTATATATTTGATAAGCTTTACTATTTCCGTTACTATTTCCTTTATAATATTTTCGCATGTTTGTATTGGTCATATTGTGTATAGAGGAGCGTACATAAAGCTACCCATGAGACGTTTCGCCTGACAGCTAGAAATTCGAATGGCTGGCCCACAATTGATACGTTGCGGATGCGTTTGCGTTAATTTGACAGTTTTGCCATAGTTTTTCTGTCAAATTTACGTCAACGCATCCGCAACGTATCAATTGTGGGTGACCCTGAAGGTCTAATAACACTCCCTACCTGAAAGTGTTATCGATGCTTAATGTTAATTTGTATATATTTTCAATCAGGTCGACTGAAAACAGTCAAAATATCAAGACAAACTTAAAAATATATCATCTGGCCGTGGTTGTCTCATGGGATTCCTCATTGAACAAACTCACAAGTTATCTATAGTAATAGACTTCCATTTAAAAAAATGAAGGAAAATACGAATAGTAACTCGATAAAAGATGACTGGTTAAGGTTAGCCCTTCATCAGAATGCGACCCCTTATTAAACATCTTCAAAGCATAATTAGTCTTTACCTTTTTTTGGAAAGCATCCAACCCAACCTTCGCCTTAACGAAACATTTCTCCAAGTCATCCACGTAATGACCGGTTTCGTTAGCGACCTTCACCCAGTAATGGGTAAAATTTTTGCCATCCTATGCAGAAGCCATGGTAATAAAAAGTGACCATAAACAACAGCATTTGGCTCCGCTGGACGGAATCAATCTAAACAACGTACCGTTCCCGTTATAGCTATTGAGGTGACACCATTTCGCTACTCCCCTCGGGAGGGGAACCGCAAACGAGGTTCACAAAAAAAGGTAGTTCTAATGACCAAAGCAAATATAGACCCGACGGTGCGAAGTGTTGAAATTGGGAGACATACCAGAGAATCCGAACGACGGTAACCCAGTAGGTGGTAGATGTGTGTGTCACCCTGACTGGTCCGAAATGAATAAATATGAATATTGATTTAGAACGTTGACGATGACGATGACCGGTGTGTAGTAGTTCAGCAACCTGACTGCGTGCGCCCTGGAGTGGTGACCGAGTAGCGTTGGTGACACATTTTGTTTGTTTTGTAAATGGCCTTATGCGGATTAGCATTTTGGCTTTATAGTTTTAAAATAAACCATTCAGAGGCTGCACGATTCGAAAGAACAGTTAGTGGTAAATGCGAAGTGGCGAATCGGAGTGGTGAACTCATTTCACCGGGATGATTCAATCGGCATGTAACGAGAGAGACTTTCCGTATTTTTACATGAATCACGAAACCGGATTAATTTTTAAAACGGGACCTTACGATAATTTTTGTTTGTTGAGTGGAATGACTCAGATCGGATAAGATGTAAGTCAATTGCACAAAAGATATACTTTTGAACGTGTTAGAATAAGAAACCTATAAATTTTTGAATGTTCAATTATTCGTTAATTCTTTCAAAACAAATTTGGATTTATTTTTGAAATTTTATGTCTGTGGGACAATTGGTGCATTTCACTAAAATTCATCTTCTGATTTATTTAAAACTCTTTAGACACACCCAATCGAAGCATGAAAGATTTAAATTCACGTTTTCCCAAAAAGTCACATGAATCAAAAACTGACCAAATTTTTACATGACGTGATGAAAGTTTTAGTCACATAAAATTTTATTAGGTTCTGAATAGTTAAAAAAATTTTTTCTCTAAAATATTTAAAGTAACAGCAAGAACAATTTCACGATATTATTAATGATTTGTTTTCAGTCAAAACTGCGAATTATGGTAATCCATAGAAATGAAATATTCATGAATTTTCTTAAATGATCTGCTTTGAAAATTTTATCTATAGTACTTTTCTCCTATAAACAACTCAAACAATCATGACAAATAGTGTTTGATGTAAGAAAGCGAGACTAATCAGAACAAATGATAGTGAATAAAAGTAAAGTAAATTTTTGGTAATCTAAAAAAAAAATTACAGAAAAGAGCAATACATTACGAACTGTATTGATAATGCCAGTCAAAGCATAACTAAACGCTGTTGGGATGAAAAAAGGCACCGGGAGTTTGCTTTTCAGTTTGTAGCCGTGTAACTCAAGGCACATACATTTACACGAGAAGACATATTTTCCAGCTGGAATTATTTATCATCTCTTTGTATGTATATTCTCTTAAGGGCTTACGCTGAAGCACTCTCGACGGCAGCCATTATCTCAACATTTAGAATTGATCTAACTCAGAATCTGTACTAGATATTGAATATTTGATCACGTCAGTCTGTATGCCTACTTGTTGTGAGCAATCTGATGGAGTTCGATACGATGTTCATTCACTAATGGAGCACATGGCTGGTACTAAGATAAATTGGTAAACCATCTTGCTGGACTGAAAATAAGTGTTTTTGGTTTCTTGGTGTTACTTCGACGAGTGAAATTAACCCAACTTTTGAATAAATTATTAAGACAGCCATTTTTCATTTGTTCAAAACGGCGTTTAATGAAAATGAACTTGACATTTTTACGCAATGACTCAAAAACTATTTTTAAAGTAAATCGGTGATAATTTTTTTCTCTAATCCATTCATGGCGCATTTTAACGCCTGAAACCTTAGAAGCTAAAACAGCTCGGGATATCGTCAGTTTCAAGAAGAGGACTTTTCCTAACACCAGCAATTTTAACCTAATGAAAGATGGTAACAACTTTCATGCTTGTTATAATGCCTGTCCACATTAAATTTTGGACACTTTTCTATCAGTGTAGACTTTGAATCATTTTACGGATCGCTGAAACGTTTCATTAATATGACAGCTGAAACTTTCCACTTTATTTCGTGGTACAACATGTTTACATTCTTGTTACTTTCAGTAAAATGGCGTCGAATCAAGTGGAAGTGCGCAAAGGCATTTTGAACGAACGGCAGCAAAATCCGAATTTATCGGTACGCGATCTTGCCAAGAAACTAAAACTACCGAAAAGTACCGTGTTTTGTGGTTGCAAATCATTTGACCAGCGCTTGACTGTGGATCTTAAAGTTCGAAGTGGAACAACTCAAAAAGTATGCTCCCGACAAATAGTCAATTATTGAGAAAAATCCCAATCTTTCTGTGCAAAATGTGGCTTGCAAAGTTGGGAAGTCAAAATCATACGCACAAAAAGTGAAGTAGAGGCAAAAACTGAAGTACGACAAAACAGACGTGCTCGAAGACTTTGTACAGCTTCCGGGTCTGGCTGTTTATACCGCAATGCAAAGGAACGCTATTTGGCAGGCCATTTGTCATTCTGGTCGAAAAACCAAAAAAAGAAAAAATTGGTCTCTACCTTCACTATCAATAAGGATGTGTACGAGAAAGAATGTCTGCAAAAGCGGTTGCTACCGTTTATCAGAAGCCACGACTCTCCAGCTCTGTTTTGGCCTGATTTGGCCTCTTGTCACTATGCAAAATCCATGCTGGAATGGTATAAGGTACAAGAGGTCAAATACGTGCCAAAAACATCCAATCCACCAAACTGTCCAGAACTTCACGCAATAGAGTAGTACTGGGCTCTAGTTAAGCGGAAACTCTTCGAAACTAAGAAGAAAGCAAATGGTACTGATTATTTCAAGAGAAAGTGGAGAATCGTCACGGCGGGCATATCTTAGGATATCGTACGGAACCTGATGGCGGGTGTACCATAGAATGTTCGAGAATTTTACAGGAAGAAGGATTAACATCTTAATCAACTGTTTCTGATGTATATATAACTCTATTATTGTGAAATAAACAAGTGGTTTTGTTGAATTATGTGTAAATTTGTTTTGCTTCTTTTATTTTGGTGTCCGAAATTTGACGTGGGTTGGCTTTAAATATGCATTCAAGAAACACAATTTCTTCTACTTATTGTTTAATGCATGTGAAATGATCTTTGTGAACTTTCGCGGCGCTACATACAAATGTTTCATACAAGTCACGAATACGGTAGGCTAGAGTTGTTTATTGCTTACAGAGTAATTTTTGGTTTCACTTTTTCTTCAATGGATATTAGTTTTGTTTTGAATTGGTCATAATAATTAATAATTAAGGTACTTGACAGGTCTGTCCTTATTTCTTTATTTTTAGTACTTATATCTGAATAAATAAATGATAGATAAACGCACACCTTCGTATTTCTTTCATTCAAAATGAATAAGGTTTTTCTATTTAACAAATGCCACCAACTGAGTATACTTTACCCAGTTTTATCCACAGACTCGTTTACCCAATTTTGATTAAAATAATGTTTGCTCATTAATAGGTATGTGCCTTTTTGGTCTGACTGAGTGATTTTTTACTTAAAAATAAGTTGCTTTCGAATATCGTGCAGAAATTATGGACGCAGTCAGAAACCGCTGCCATTTCGCAAACATTGATAACTAGTTCTGTTTTATGGCTGCATCCTGTTATATACCTTTATTTCCCAGCATAAGAGTAGTGGTTTAATCGTTTTCAATAGTTTGTTTCAGAACGCGTGGACTTTCAGCGGAACAACGTTGAAATATTGTGCTCAAACGGTGTAAAGAACGCGGAATGTAACTGAGGAAGTTGGCAAAAACCGAAGGAGTTAGTGAGAAACCCGTGCGTATAGCAATCAGGAAGTTCAGTGAGGATAATATGTTCGAGGATAAACCGAAATCTGGTCGAAAAAAAGATCCTGATTACTCTCGTTCGGATATACGTATAATGTAGGCATTCGAGCACAAAAAGGAGGTTTCCGAGCGGGATGTGGCCAAAACAGTTGGCACTTCGAAGTCCAATGTTCAACTTTCCAAAAAACGTGAATCTTCGAACCTAGAAGAAGCAAAAGCAGCAGAAACAAGAAGCATCGAGTGCGAATGTTGTTTGATTCGATGCTTGCTGGGAATTTGTACTGTATGATCATGGATAACAATATAATACGGTGCGTTAAGGGAAAGTATTGAACACACAATTACGATTGATTACACGAAATCAACGGTAGAATCGTATACCAACAAGAATGTTTCATTCGCTCTAAAGGACATGAACTCTCCTAATTGCCCGCAAATTCGTCCAATTGAAGAATGTTGGGCATTGACGAAGGCTCATCTTAGGAAACATGTCTCGGCAGCAGAACCATTCAACAGTTTGAAAACGGTTGGACGAATGTATCAAAAGTAGTTGCTAAGAAGTCAGTGCTGAATCTTATGATGAACGTTCGCAAAAAGGTGCGTTAGCTAGCATACAATCGCTAGATTTCAAATTTTGAGAACATTTACCTGTTGTGCTACTCTAATGTTACCTGTTATCTATGAATATAAAAATGAATTTCTGTCTGTCTCTACGAAACTCATCGGCCTGAAAATTTGTATGCAGGGGTTTTTAGTTCCGGAAAAGGATCCTCTGATGGTTTGAGACCCCTCCTCCCTCTGAAAGGGGGTGCTCCTGTGCAAATGAAACACAAATTTTTGCATTGCTCGAGAACTAATCAACCAAATGGAACCAAATTTGACATGTTGGGAACTTTGGAGGCAGGATTTTTTTCCATGGTGGTTCGAGACCTCTCCTTCCTCTGGA
Source organism: Aedes koreicus (assembly GCA_024533555.2). Taxonomy (NCBI): domain Eukaryota; kingdom Metazoa; phylum Arthropoda; class Insecta; order Diptera; family Culicidae; genus Aedes; species Aedes koreicus. The sequence continues at coordinate 63,491 of JAHHFK020000711.1, read as the reverse complement.
GGGGAGGGGGGGGGGGGGGGGGGGTGCTCTCATACAAATGAACACAAATTTCAACCTAACATGAGAACTATTCAGGCTACTAAAACTCAAAATGCATATTTCTCTGCTATGTGGCTTGTTCTGATAGAAGTTTGAACCCTTTCTTAGTCTAGTCCCTGTCTCCATCTGTTGCATGAATGTTGACAGGTACACTGATAGGCAAAATAAAGTGCCCACCTCATCGTTTTTTCAATTTCTCTCATTTACTTGGTTCAAAGTAAAGTAAACACACTGTATTTTTTTATTATCTTATTTTTATATTCTTTTTAAGTTTCACTTATGGAATCGCATTTGATTCAATTGAAAAAAATGGAGAACGCAGTGCTTTCGAAAGCAATTCCCTTGTGTATCCGAGAATTGCTCGTTCGTGATGTGCAAAACGGTGAATCGCACCGGGCTGTCGCTAAGAAGTACAGTATCAGTAAGGCAGCGGTTGGCAAAATTCTTCTGAAGCTTAAAACGTTTGGATCAGTGGTGGATCGCCCTGGCAGAGGCAGGAAGCGGAAAACGGATGCGAGAACGGACACCAAGATCATGCGCGAAGTCAAGAAGAACCCGAAGGTAACTGTCCGCGAGATCCAGGAAACCCTTCAGTTATCAGTTTCCGGTCGAACTGTTCGTCGCCGTCTCGTAGCACAGGGGTTGAATAGCAAACTTGCCCGGAAGCGCCCATTTATCAGCAAGGCAAACAAAGCCAAACGGCTTAAGTTTGCTAAGGAGCATGCTGATAAGCCCCTAGACGGTTCTCTAGACGGACGAATCAAAATTCGAGCTGTTTAACCGAAAGCGGCGGGTTCGTGTTTGGTGCAGATCGGGAGAGGAGCTTCATGAGCGCCACATCCAGGGCACGATGAAGCATGGAGGAGGAAATGTGATGGTCTGGGGGTGTTTTTCGTGGGGTGGAGTGGGAAGCATTGTGAAAATCGACGGGATAATGACGGCAGATTCTTACATCAACATCCTGCGAGAAAATCTGGAGGTTTCGCTGATCCAGACGGGCCTTGAAGAGAAGTTCGTATTCCAGCAGGACAACGACCCAAAGCATACTGCCAAGAAGACCAAGTCTTTCTTCCGGTCTTGTCGGATCAAACCGCTGGAATGGCCTCCACAAAGCCCGGATCTCAATCCCATCGAGAATTTGTGGGCGATTCTCGATGCCAGGGTTGACAAAACTGGTGTTACCAGTAAAAATAACTATTTTGAAGCCCTGGAGCGCGCCTGGGAAGAGCTAGATCTACAGCACCTAAGAACCTGGTCGAGAGCATGTCGAAGCGCCTGCAGGAGGTCCTGAAGGCCAAAGGAGGACACATCAATTATTGAAATGCTTTTATTTTACTTTAATTTATGTTTTCTGTAGCCTAAATGAAGTGGGCACTTTATTTTGTCACTGTTTTTTTTTTCAACACAAATTGATTTTTTTTTCTTTAACTAAAACTCTTTTTTTTTCAGTATTCCATAAGTAAAACTTAAAAAGAATATAAAAAATAAGATAATAAAAAAAATACAGTGTGTTTACTTTAATTTGAACCAAGTAAATGAGAGAAATTGAAAAAACTATGAGGTGGGCACTTTATTTTGCCTATCAGTGTATGCGATCAAGGAGTGTTTTCGTGGAGATTAATGCGTGAGAAACGAATCATTAACTGGTTCCGTTTCGTGGTGACATGCAATGTCTTCAACAAATTATTTATCATCACAGCTGCATTCACGAGGTCAATGCTATGTTATGCTATGCTATAATAAGGGTTATCTACTTCAAACGACGAAAAATCGCAACAAAACAAACAAATAACGCAAAAGTCGAGAAAATTTATCGGATTTGCAATTTTTTCTATTTCCCTCGGCATAAAGTGCCAGATGTACAGATGTACAGTTTTATGCTTTGATGTTGGCATCAAAAGTTCTCAGTTAATAGCTGTGAAATGAGAACACTAATCCGTCAAAATGCTCGGCACACATATTAGGAACGCTACTTAGGTCTGTTTTTTTTTTTATAAAAATGTAACTTTATTATAAAAAAATTGTTACCAAAAACTCATTCAACGTATTGCCCATCATTAGACACAACTTATTCCCATTTTTCTGGTAGAGCTCGAATACTTTGACGGTAGAAGTGTTCGTCTTTAGAGGCTATGCACGAATCAAGCCATTTTCCGATGTCTTCATATGAGTGGAACTGCTGATCAGCCAGGCCATGTGCCGTCGTATGGAACAAGTAATAATCGCACGGCATAATATCTGGGAAATATGACGAGTGGGGTAGGACTTCCCATTCGAGCGTTCTCAAGTAGGTTTTAAATGGCTTGGCAACGTGAGGTCGAGCGTTCTCATGCAGTAAAGTCACTTTTTCGTGCCTTTTCTCGTATTGTGGCCGTTTTTGCGCAGTGCTTGGCTCTATTGCTTCAATTGAGTTTGATACCGTTCCCCAGTGATGGTTTTGCTCGGTTTCAACAGCTCATAATAAATAACATCGACCTGGTCCCACCAAATCCACAGCATAACCTTTGCGGTGTGAATTTTTGGCCGAGCCGACGACGTAGAAGAAGAAGAATGAACGGGTTGTCTGTAATGTATCCCTTTTTCAACACCCGTCACGAAGCGGTGAAGAAAACACTTCTTTTTTTGCCGCTGAAGCAGTTGTTCACAGGCGAAAAAACGACGCTCAACGTTCCTTGGCTTCAAATCATAGGGAGTCCAAATTCCTTGCTTTTGAATCATTCCCAACGCATACAACCGCTTGGAAATGGCTTGACGGGTAACTCCTAATGCCGAAGCAAAATTTTCTTGCGTTTGGTACGAATCCTCATCGAGCAATGCCTCATATTCAGCGGCTTCGAAGATTTTGGGCCTTCCTTCTCGTGCACGGTCGTCAACATCAAAATCACCGTCTTTGAAGCGACGGAACCAATCACGGTATGTTGTTTTGCTTGAAGCAGCATCTTCGTACACTTCGTACAGCTTCCGTTTTTTTCGAATGGAAGAAAAAAAATCAACACTTCCCGCAAATGACGATTGTTGGGCCCAACATTAGACATTTTCACTCAACCAGAAGTATCACTAATGTGTCAAAGCGGTTTGTTTACCATATGTCTAACCTTGGCAGGGTCATACAATTTCACTTTCAATTGAAAATCGTCGTGTGACGATGAACTTAACATTCATCCCTTTCAATTGAAACACATTATCTTCTTTTGACAGCCACTTCTTAGTCAAATTCAGCAAAACAATCTAACAACAAACATTTTCGACTACAGTACTAAGTTTTTCATTCATCGGTGTTTATTTTAGCTTTTGGTGTCAAACTAGTATGAAACAGGACGATTGAAATTCATTCAATACGTGCGGATTTATATTTAATTCTGAGGTATTCATTATGTTTAAGACTAGAATGAGTGCCATCAGATAAAGTGATTGAAGCACCATTTTATGAAATGATACATGAAATTGTTGATATTTACGTTGCTCTCACGTGATTTCTGTTGTGTTTACAGCTCCAACGCAAATGCAACAAATGCAATTTCAATAAGTCGCCGTAGTATCCAACAGAAACGCGCTTGCCAGGTCGGGGAGTTATTTTTGTCGAGCAAAGTTACAGCAATGCGTTCATCGTCAAATAACAATACTTCTAGCAACACTGGCACGCATGGTTCGTTATGTTCGCCAACCACTGCTCGGGTGGGAGGATGAAATTAAATCAATTTCAACGAAGTTGATTCACGGTCGTTCATCACGTCGTTTGAAGCAAGCCTGAATTTCAATTGAAACGCTTTCGACGGTGGCTAGATCGCAATGAATTTAAGCTTACTCACGTTTGACAGGAAGTGAATTGGGAGTAAATTGGTAAAAGTAAGATTGATTCACTACACGAAAGCAAATTGAAGTGGAGTGCAATGAAAACAAAAGCGATTGATTTTCATTTTTTAATGCTTCGACAATGTAGGGCCCTAAACCTTGATTCATGACGTTTTGGATATGTCAAAATCGACCAGCTCTTACTGCTAGAGCCATCTACTGACAAACAGTGAGAACTTAGTTGCGCACCTAACAGAATCATAGCTGTTATTCAGCAGCGCCTTTCCAAAAGTCTGCGCTTAAATGTTTCAACAAGTGCATTAAAGCCAAACAGCAAGTACACCTGGTTGAGGCTAGCTGACATATGGCGGATGGGATCGTGCTGACCATACAAATCAATCTAGGAATGATTCGAGCAAAAAAAAACATCTTTGGCGTAGTGACAAGATGCCAAATCAGGCCAGAATAGCGAGGGAGCGTCATGGCTGCGTAGGAATGGTAACAATCACTTATTTATGCATTCTTCACGGTATATTTCCTTGTTTACCGTTCCGGTAGTGATGGAGCTTTGGCTTGCTCGACCACAGCTGCATATTGCCTGCCAAACCAAATAGTTTTTGGAAAACTTGGCCTTTTTCTTCATCCTGAAATGCTCCTCTACGCCGTTTCGTTGCATGGCAGTGTTATAAGACATTCCGGGAAGCTGCTTAAAGTCTTCCAGCACATAATCATCGTCCATTATCACGCAGGAAAACTTCGTCAAATATTCACGATACAACTTGTGAGCCCGGGTTTCAGCCATCACATTCTGTTTATCATTACGGTTCGGTACAGTTTTCACCTTAAACGACTTTACACCTTGCCGGTGCTTGGAAGTTTGCACGAATATTGGGGACATTTTTATTTTTCTAGCCACAGTACGTACTGAAAGATCTGGTGCTTTTGCAATATTTGCTTTACCTTTGCGTCCTTCTGGTGGTTTCTGAGATCCATTTTTGTTCCGCTCCAAGCCTTCCTGGCTGTTGTCAAACGTGTATCGAAAGATTTAAGAACATTATGGACAGTGCTTGCAGGAAAACCAAGCTTTTTTACAAGTTTTCTTACTGACGGATCCGAATTTTTATTGCGACCGCACACAATTGAATTTCGCACTTGCTCTTCTTTCGACGCCATCTTCGATCTAAAAGCTTGTAGTATCACCAAAAGTTGATTTTAAACAATGAATAGACATACGTTCATCAGTCTGCGTAATATTTTACGTATACGTATTTAGGGCTGTCCACATTTTGTCGCAAATAAGCCTTATATTTCTAGAACACCATTCAGCAAAACAATCGACGTACGGTTGTAGTGTGTTTTTAACCACCATGTAAATTTTTACGTCGTCAGCATAAAATAATCGGCAAGTTGGTGGCAGAACTGAAGTGTGCTCATTGATGAATGTGGAAAACAGAAAAGGACCCAAGTTGCTTTCTTGTTGCATAAATTAAAGAACGGTTCAGAGGATTTATTTTCAATCTTAACAATCAGTCCCCGATCTGATTCAGAGATGTTGATATCATGGGATAAAAACTACATTGATCGTATGAAATGTCGTTCTTACAGGAGGTAAAGAGCATATAATTGATGGTGATCTCAAATATCTTTGAGCAAGTGCAGAGTGAAGTTATTCCACGACAATGATCGATGTTGGGTTCATCACCTTTTTTATGAACATTATGGAGAATTTCCAGCTGGAGGGGAATCTTTGCTCTTGCTAAAAGACGTTGAAAAATTGTGTCAAAGGATGAATCAGAGCATCACAACATCTCTTGAAAATGCATAAAGGGATACCACGATGGCTAGGTGATGAGCAATATTTAAGTTTGTTGATGGCAGATACAACGTGCAGAGGAGAGAGCTGGAAATTCCCCAGTGAACAAATATCGCGCGGTGTGTCTACACAGATAGAAAGAAACATTTAATTTTCTGCGTTATCTAATGCACATAAAGGCAATGCTAGATTTGGCATAAATTAATGGAATCTTTCATGTAAATTTAAGCCAAATATCGCTGGAATCAGGTATGTTCTATGAAAGATTGCAAACAATTACGTTGTCTACGTTTGCTTTGGCTTGAAATCAAACGAAGGGAAATTTTACGCGTTTGTTAAAATTCATTATTTTTTTTCTGTGTATATATGCATTTTCGACTTGAGCAGGAGATGACGTGGTGTCATTGAAATCAGACTGGAAGTGTTTAGTATATAGATTAAGCTTATCGGATGCAGTAATGGCGAGATCGTTACGTAGAAACATCTCAATTGGTAATCCGTTAACTTTCCGTTTGAAGTTTACGAATTTTCAAAAGATATTCGTACGCCGTTGGAGACGCTTGCATATGTTGGTCTCAGGGCACTTTAGTTTACGTTATTTTTTGATAGTGAGTTGATTAATTTTGATGACACTAGTAAGACTATTTATAATTCTAATATAATATTCATTTGATAACTGATCAACCACAAACATCATAATTTCCACCAAATAAAAACCCAAAGTATCACTCTGAGCACATATCCACATCCATTCCCAACTGCAGCATTCCAGATCTCCCCAAACATGCGGTGGCCACTCGTAAGCAACACTCTTACTTTCAGTCCAGAAGCTAATAGAATAACCATCCATAAATCGAGACCACGGCCACGGTGAAAGTGAATTCTGCTCAAAACACAAATATCCACCAAGGCAGGGAAAATTCAATCACGGTCATCGCCGGTGATCATCATGCTGCGCTTACATTCTAATAGAGGCTGAAAACCGCATCAATCAGATGCCAGACAGGCCTTGCCCAAAACCGCGGAGTGCGCTTTTCACACAGAAGTAGGAAAAATTACGCGCTCATCAGACATACTCTTCCCCCTGGTCGGAAATCATGGCACTTAGAAGAAAAAGGAAGGAAGCCGAACGTACAAAGAATAAAACGAAAGCATGCGAAACAAAACGCAAAACCCCGAAGCATGCAGGTTCCATTAAAACTCAGAAGAGAGCTTACGGTATTCTTTGTACTTTTCCCCCCATTCCGCCAAGAGCCAAGAGTAAGTGCACGACGCGGCGGTGGTGCAAAATCATTTTCCCAGCCAACAACAACAAACTGACGTAAAAACGATTGACCCATTTTTTCGCTTTTCATTTTGTTCCGTTTTCTCGTAGTTTCTGTGCTCGCTGCAAAAAAAAAAACTATCATCATCATCATCATCTCCATCATCGTCGGAGCTGGTCGCAAGGCGAAAGCAGAAAGGGGAAAAATTCGCTTTCAACCCGTGCCCGGCTTCCTCCCATCGTCGTTGGAATAAAGTGCGGAATCCCGCACCGTCACCATCCGGGACCGGGAAACTCGCGGGATGAAGGAGAAAGCATGAGATAATCGAATCACTCGGGAGAGCGAATGAAATGAAAGAGAATTGACGGAGTCTGGCCGGGCAGAAGGCAGAGCAGGAGGCGGTGGGTGGTAAATTATATGTGCCACGAAGTAATTATCCCTGCGTTGCATTGCAGTGAGTCCGACGTCCGACGAACGCAAGGCTAGCTTTGGGACGAGTGGTGGAGTTTGGTGCAAGTAGCAGTGGAAGGAAGGAAATGTAAGATTTCAAGGGAAGATTGAGCGACGAACCTGAAGAATGTCAGACGAAACTGAGAAGAAGAAAAAAAAACATGATGGATCGTTGCTCTGGGAAAGAATCATTGTTATTGAACAACGGTGACGCGAGCCGGCCAAGGTCCGATGGTCATCGGTTGTTGAATTTTATGGAAGGCATTTGTTCAAAAATTGTGCTTATCATGATTACGAAAGTAATTATGGAAATGGTGAATTCCAATTCACGCTGTACCGACGAACAGACCATTCACGATTTATGGGTGATTCAATTGAATGATGTTATAAGAGTTCATTTGATGATGGGTACAGCATAATATTGCGCATTTTGCGCCGGTGAAAAACCTTGTACTCAAAATTAGTCCGTGTTTAAACCATCGCATGCAAAGAGAAAAGCAGTTTCGATAAATTTCATCGGGATTGCAATCGTTTTAAGGTAAAGCTCAACAAGTTATCTTTTATTTAGAACAACGTTACTTTTCATCCTTAACGATTGAAAGCATGGAACAATCCATGTTTTAAATTCCTCTGCAATTCGCCCCCAAACAAGATGGTTATTCCTAAGCACTAGACAATATTTAACGATGTCTTACATAATAATTGGTTCAATGTTGTCTTTTTAAAGTTTTACTATGTATAATCTTAATTTTACATCAAAGGAAACTAGATGGGTCCGAAATCAAAACGCCTACATTTGGCATTAAACCAAACAGAATCCGTGCTCATTTTAATGGAAATTCATAGTAATGTTTTCATATATTTTCTGGCACGTTCATTTATTTGTAAAGGCTCAATTGAATCAACTTAACAAAGCCAAGTTATTGTTTTCTATAACAGAAAATCTTAAACGCGCTAAGAAAAAGATATCGAAAAATGTTTAATAGGGTCTCAATATAAGATATCCCTTACCAATTACAAATATGAGATAAGAAAATGTAAGACAAGGTCTTGGATTTTAACGTGCAAAAGCATCAACAATACGCCAATAGTTGCAAGTTCACAGAAAACCCTTGCAAATAATCATACGTTTGAACTTGGAAATCTTAAACTTCTAGATCGGATTTTTACAAAAACCTCTCATGATACCTTAGATTTCATCGACTGTTTGTGGCGATTGCAATGATACTGATGTTGTTAGTTGTTCTAGACAAGCCCTACCAGATTCTAGGAGAACAGAAGATTCCACACTCGAGATATCCTAACGAAATCTTCACTACCGCCAGAGTGAAAATTGCAGTGATTTTTATAGTCATTCAAATCTGCAGGTGCAGACAGAATATTTCCGTCTATTCTAGTTCGGGCTCAAAAGAACAATTTTTTAGGCAAACTTAAAATTGAACTATTTCTTATCGAAATGGAGATTGGTAAAATTTATTTTTATACCACAAACCGGTAGACGCGGTAAAACGAATCCTGAATCTTTCAGACATATACTGCCGAGAAACACATATCAGTCCCATATGAATAGGAAATCAAGCAAAGATGGGACTGATATTCGTTTCACGGCAGTATAAGTTTCTCTGCAGTTTCGTTACACATAATGAACAAAGAATTAAATAAATATGTTAAATCAACATTTATGCAGAGATGTTCATTGTCTAAGTACCAGTTTCAAGTAACATTGCCAAAACCATCCAGTTTTATAAAATTTTAATAAACTTATATGAAAGCCACTATAAATCAATTTGGTTTCATATTTTAGTCAGCTTTATGAAAACCTACACAATTTGCTTAAAACGATCTTAAAACCTTGTTTTCTCAAATTCGTTTTACTCCTATCAAAGATTTTATTTCGAGGAAGTAAAATTAAACATGTTATGCAACTTGAATTAAAGGGTGTCCACGATGAAATTGCCACACACAAAATTGATTCGCAAAATTCGAGTTTTCATCCGATTGCCATCAAATTTTCAGGGATTGAGAAATATATATTAAACTTCATTTTACCATTTTACTCGTATTTTATTTACAGTCCATACGCAAATGCCCGCACCTTGGCCTTAACCCCGGCCATAAGATTCTGCACAACCTGTGAATCAACCGTTTTTTGCATGTAAACCCATACTTTCTTCAGTTCCTCGACTGTCTTCACTACCTTAGGTCGTTTAAGAAGGTGCTGCTTCATAATCGCCCAGTACTTCTCGATGGGGCGGAGCTCCGGAGTGTTGGGAGGGTTGAACATTTTCGGCACGAAATTGACCTTATTGTCCGCATACCACTTCAGCACGTCCTTGGAGTAGTGGCATGAGGCCAAATCCGGCCAGAAGATTGTTGGGACGTTGTGGGCCTTCAGGAGAGGAAGCAGCCGCTTCTGGAGGCACTCTTTATGTACACCTGTCCGTTCATCGTGTCCTGGGTCACGAAAGGTGCACTCCGCTTCCCGCACGTGCAGATGGCTTGCCAAACCAGGAATTTCTTCGCAAATTTGGACATCTTCTGAGTGCGGACATGCTCCGGAACGCTGAACTTATCCTTGGCCGTGAAAAACAGGTTGCCGGGGATCTGTTTGAAGTCGGCCTTCACATATGTTTCGTCGTCCATGATGCAGCATTCAACTTTCGTCAGCATGTTGAGGTACAACTTCCTGGCACGGGTTTTGGCGGACTTGTTCTGCTTCTCGTCGCGATTAGGGGCCTTTTGTACCTTGAACGTTCGAAGCCCAGCCTTAGTTTTGGCCTTCTGGACAAAACTTCGGCTTAGGTGCAGCTTCTTAGCCACATCCCGAACGGAGGCGTTCGGATTTCGGTTGAAGGCCCCAACTACGCGGTTGTGATTTTTGGTGTTGTACGGAATACTTTTTCCTTCACTTCTGGGCTTCCGATCGGTGGTCAACCGTTCCTCGAACCGCTTAATCACTCGCGACACCGTGGAATTCGTGATTCCCAACGTTTTAGCGATGGAACGATGCGAGAGATCCTTGTTCTCGTGATGAATGCGCAAGATTTTATCACGCACGAGCTGTTCTTTCGACTCCATTTCCGCGAGTTTTGATCACAGGACTTCAAAACTTGCAGGATGTAAATAATGCACTATGAACTAAATCCACCCAAATTTTCATTAAATTCTACCCAACGGTTAAAAAGTTAGAGCAATTTCATAGTGTGGCAATTTCATCGTGGACACCCTTTAATTTTTTTTTTTTAAAAAAAAAAAATAAATTTTTTTCTCTTTAATTAACGGCGGCTCTTCACAAAAAAGAAAACAATTGAATTATTGTAATTCGGCCTAGTAGACCTTTCAGCTTAATGACCCATTCGCCTAATGGTGTTAGGTTCTATGACACTCTGCTCAATGCCACTCAATGCCAATGAGCCAATTTTATAACACTTTTGCCTATTTTTATTTAATTCCTGCATATTTCCAGCTGATTTACCAGTCTTTTTGAAGACCTTTTTCACAATTGCCCAGTCACGCTCGATTCGGATCAATTTCGTGGAAGACAGTTTTGCTCTCTAATTTAAAACTTAGTTTTCGAATTTAAATTTGAAACTCTTATCTGAATCTATTACTTTGAAAGATGGGTTACACATCTATTTTCCTAACGAAAATAAAACAATCCGTGTGTGACCTAGAGTTTGCTTTGAAAGATGTTGTGGTTATTAGAGTCCTATGACGGTACAGATGAGAAGATGAATTCCAACCTTAATCGACTGTTTAGGTTACGTTACGTTTCTTCATTAGAGAACTTTCAGCCTTGTTCGTCTCTGGTAAGCCAGAACGATGAGGGGGGCTGAAGCGAATCTCCTAAGAGGTGGGGATTGTCAGTTCCGTATAAATTTTCTCTTCAATATAAAATAGAGGAACTGGCTTGGTGCTGCCTGGTTGTGGTAATCGGTCAAGGCGTAGAGTCGGTGCGATCTCGTTAAATGGTAATAACTGGAATCGTTTAGGTTTGAGAGGGGGGCAGGCAACGTCAAGAGGTCCACCACTGGCAGACTCTCTACCCTTCCTCGTCAGTTTTGCGGGTTCATGATAACGGTATTTAAATGGCATTGTAGAGGTGGGATTCTTTAAGGAAGCACACCACTGTGGCTTCTTTCGAGGTGTCTTCGCTAGGGGCGTCCTTTATGCTGCTTGAGATTCCAAAAAGTTGGTGTGGCCCCTCGTACTGGGGGCAACGGCACAAGAAGTGTTCTACTTATTGGTACGTGTTACTTACGGTGCAGCTTACGTCGAAGGGTTTCCAATGGGGTTGGATGCAAAGATGACGTAGGACTAAGTAGCAATGGGTAATCTAGATCGCTTGAATGTTCAAAGGGTGGCCGAAATTGGTTTCGTTCAAAATATAACGATACGTTAGTGAATTTTTTACTCTGGATTGTACTCCAGTACACTACACGTCTTCACCATTTGGAACACTTTAACCTCAAGAGACGGGCTTCATTCACCACCAATTGCATACGGGTTATACTAGGCATGTGTGAACAACGCTGCCAAATCTGCAAATGTCGAAAACATTACGGCTTCGGCACTCGATCGATATTTTTAACGACTGACCATCCCGTGCCACAGCGCCCATTCCGGTCTCGAATGAACTAAAAACGTCTACAGCAGACGTACAGTTTAAAGAGATTAACGTCTACACGTAAGGGAGTAAGCAGTCCTCAGCACACCCAAAGACATGTCAACTCTCTTTTTCATTTATTTTGATGGCCCTGAAAAGGGCTGTATTGGGTTCATGGGAGCATCTATCGCTGCCACCTCACGTCGCCATAAAGCTGGTTTACTTGGTTTACTCTTCCGGAAGCAGCAGTCGAACGGTGATTTGAATTTCCCGTGACATCAGGGTAATCCACCGATTAATTTAAGCCAGTCAGAAAGCTTCGCCTTCAATCTTCTCGAGAATGTTGTTGACGAAGCTGTTCATAATGTTTATCGCGAAACGCCAGTATCGGGATGAACCTGCTTCAGCACCTGGTAGATGTACTACTGTACGTTTTATTCTTTTGAACCTTGCCGAGTTTGGCGCTGCTGGAACTGCTTGCCTTCTCGCTGGTAGAGCCATCGTCGCGACGTTACAAACGATCGGGAGACGATGCTCACGGTACGAAAGTCAAAGTAGAATGAAGCGTAAATCGGGCCGAAATTTGTTTTCCTCTCTCGTGCTAGCAACGAAAGCTCCACCTCCATGACATCTTATCCATACCAAATTGGATACTAGCGATGGTTTCCGGGCAAATTTTCTCATTCAACCGTGTGATTCTAGTGGAGAAACAACGTGTCGTTGTCGTTTTTGTTATTCAAGCAACACCAAACCGTCATACTTAGTTGCAGCAACTTGATTTTGACCTTATTGAGTCACATTGAATGTATTTCAACTGATTTGCAACAAGTGTGCTGCTAGGGAAAACCATAAGGGCGAAGCAAATTCGCGCTCGCAGCGTGCCGGTTTGGCTGGGTGCATCGGGCTGCGGAAAGGCAACTATGACGTTCGAGTTGGCGAAGGCGCACCGATTTATCTGGAGTACCTGGTGGTGGAATTTTTGGATCTAGCCGGTAATGCAGATCGTGACAACTAACGAATCCGTGTCATTTCGCGATACTTGCAGCTGGCCATCCGGAACAGCGAAGAGCTCAGTAAGTGCGTGTGATGATCTCCAAGGGTGGCGTCCTGCCGAATATTCAAGTGGTGATCTCACAGAAGAAAGCTAGAAGCTGGAAAAGCAGCAGCAGCAGTAAGAAGACAAGCTCGAAGGAGACCCAACTCAAATCAACCATCCTTTTTAGGACGACCAACATTGTTAAAAAAAGTGCTACTTTTGAAAATTTTATCGGTGAAATGACCTCAACCCGTTGTCAGGGGGGAAAAAGAAATCATGTGGAGTTTTGATATTTTCCCAGGAAAAATGTTCATCGGAACATGATTGCACAAATCTATAATGCTTAAATGTTCAAAGGGTTGTTCTGGATTGCACTCCAATACACGAAACGTTCAAGTCATTTGGGACACTTTTACCCCAAGACACGGGCTTTGTTCACCACCAGTTGCATACGGTTTCTCCTGAGCCTTTGTGTGTAGAACGCTGCCAAATGTGCTAATTTCAAAAACATTACGGTTTCGGCACATGTGTCTATACACTCCAAAACTGGTTAGTCTATAACTCTGACGTCCGTGTTGGGAGACAACCGTTCCGATACACGTGATTGGTTGAATCTTGCCTTGATGGCGCTCCACATTAGAAAAAAAATTAATAGTTAAATTTTTGAAATCAATAACTTTTATTTCATAATACTTGAAGCGACGCGTAGCGAATATCCCGATCGATTGGTACAAAAATATTCGAAATCGATCATGAAATGACTGAGTTATAAACGTTCAAAATTTAAACATATTCCGTGACGCTTCAATTTTTCGCACTCATCACCGTGTATCCCAATATTGAGTACAAAGCCGTTGTCCTACGTCAAAAATAAACAGAGCGATTATTTTTCAGACAATTTATGGTACCGTAAATGGGGTCGTTTTGTGTGGCGGTTAAAGTTGATGCGTAGAAAATTTTCTGTGATCCAGATCAAGAATCATCCCAATGGCATTTGATTATGTGATTCCTTCTTCTTTCTTAGCGTTTCAAGGTTTTTGCTTTTGCAATTAGCTTATTACTTGCTCTCAACTTAGTGTTCTAAATGCACTTCCAGAGTTATTTATTAAGAGCTTTCAATGCCAGGTACCATTTCTGCATTAGTTTGGTTGTGTGGCAAATAGAATCATACCCTGTGCCCAGGGAGTCGAGATTTTTCCTTAACGAAAAATTCCTAGACCAGACCGGGAATCGAACCCAGCCACCTCCAGCATGATGTTGCTTTGAAGCCGCGCCTTTACCGACTGAGCTAAGGGAGGACCATGTGATGTTTGATTCCATTAGGTTGATTGCCCCAAGGAGCACACTTGTTGCAATTCAGTCAAAGTAAGTTTTGTGTAACTCACTTCAGTCACAACCAACTTGCATTTTTTTAGAAATATCCAGTGTATTTTGGCGAAATTGCCCACATTTTGTCATAATCACGCATTTCATCAAATCTATTTGAAAAGTTATTAGGTGCGCAACTAAGTTTTCGCTGTTTTTGGTGAAAAAGGAACTTTATTTTGAAAACAAAGGTTACAAACGAATTATTCAAAGTATTGCCCATCACTAGCTACGACTTTTTCCCATCTTTCTGGTAGAACGTGAATACCATTTCGATAGAACTGTTCGTCTTTTGATGCTATCCAAGAATCAAGCCATTTTGAGATGTCATCATATGAGTGGAATTGCTGACCAGTGAGACCATGTGCCATCGAACGGAACAAGAAATAATCGGACGGTGCAATATCAGGAGAATATGGCGGGTGGGGTAGGACTTCCCATTTGAGCATTTCCAAATAGGTTTTCACGGGTTTCGCAACGTGAGGTCGAGCGTTGTCATGCTGAAGAATCACTTTTTCGTGTCTGTGCTCGTATTGTGGCCGTTTTTCTTGCAGTGCTCGGCTCAATCGCATCAATTGAGTTCGATACCGTTCCCCGGTAATGGTTTCGTTTGGTTTCAACAGCTCATAATAAATAACACCAACTTGGTCCCACCAAATACACAGCATAACCTTCGCAGCGTGAATATTCGGCCTAGGCGACGATGTTGAAGCATGCCCGGGCAGTCCCCATGAATGTTTCCGTTTTGGGTTACTGTAATGAATCCATTTTTCGTCACCCGTCACAATGCGATGTAGAAAACTCTTCCTTTTTTGCCGCTGGAGCAGTTGTGCACAGACGAAAAAACGACGCTCAACATCTCTTGGCTTCAAATCGTAAGGAACCCAAGTTCCTTGCTTTTGAATCATTCCCAACGCATGCATTCGCTTAGCAACGGCTTGGCGGGCAACTCCTAATCCTGAACCAAGCTCTTCTTGCGCAAACGCAAACGCAGTGTTCAGTGTTGATGATCGTCCGCGTGAAGGAAGGCTAAAAAACTTCGAAGACTCTGAATTGGAGGCATTGCTCGGAGGATCCGTGTCAAAACACGGATCCTCTTCGAGCAATGCCTCCAATTCAGAGTCTTCGAAGTTTTTTAGCCTTCCTTCACGCGGACGATCATCAACACTGAAATCACCGTTTTTGAAGCGACGAAACCAATCACGACACGTTGTTTCACTCAGAGCCGCATCACCGTAAACTTTTTGGAGCTCTAGATGTGCTTCAGCCGCCGTTTTCTTCGAATGAATGAAGAAAATCAACACTTCCCGCAAATGACGATTATTTGGCACGAAATCAGACATCTTCAAACAACCAAAATATATACCTAACACTAAACCAAAATCACTGATTTGGCAAAGCGGTTTGTTTACCATATGTCTGAGCTTGGTTTATGACGCTTGAGATGTACAACATTCGACCAGCACTTACTACTGGCGCCATCTATTGCTAAACAGCGGGAACTTAGTTGCGCATCTAATATTTAAATATAAAATGCAAATTTAGAGAACCTAAATTTAATTAAAACTTTTACATAAAAAATCTTATGAGGTATTTTAGGTGTTTACAAATGTCAATTTGATCAAATTTTCAAATTGTTTTATAAATAAAAAAAAACTATGAGACGGCCCAATGAGGTTGTTCGCAAAATTGTTGTAGGATTACGTAGCAATGTGTAATAAATGTTATAATCATTTGTTTCAATATTTCGCTTCGGTCGCAATCTGCAAAATTTCTATTTGGCATGCTGCTCTTGGCATAAGCTTGCTTTATATTAGCGCTTCGGAATAAAATAGAGACCGTTTAAATTTCCGAGCCGTATTTGAAATTGTACAAAAGATGTAAGGTATGCGGCGAAGGGAAAGCTGAAACTTGTTTAACAACCGCTGGCTTCCAATTGACAAGAATTTGGAACGGTTTTTAGGTATATTCCAATCCAAAGAACATCTTTAGCTGGGAAAATCTAATTGGTCGTCCTAAAAAGGGCGGATCTTAAATGGTCCATGTTTGATTGACCTTATTTGGACCTGCCGTATGGCCTATTTACATCTTCACTAATATTGTGCGACTATTCATTTGACAGCAATACCAGCGTCTTATTTGCAACAATTGTTTGAAGATAGTTAAAATCAATTATCCTCTTATTACTAGACACTGATTATGCTAGTGCATGCTTTTTTACACATATTAGTGATCATGATGGTGGCTGGCTTATACCGTTTACACCATTCAACTGATTTCGCTAGTGGTTGCTCCAACCGACTGGCTACAAATTCACCACTGGCTTGGTCAACCGAATGCATAACCAATGGCTGCCTAGCAACGGTTTCCTAGGCAAAGGCGATAGAGCCATCAAATGCAAGTGAACCTGGCCAATGGTTACTCGCAATAGTTGCCTGGAGGGTGCTTCAGGACTTTTGTCATATGGATCTGTGGTAGCTTGGTAAAAGATTATGCGCCCGATTGTATTCTATCTTCATATGCCCTCCGCTCGTTTTCAACTTGTATCTTTCAATTTTCATAACCTGCCGTTACTCTATACGAAAAGGAAATAAGGAACCAAAAAAAAAAAACATTCTCGAACGCATTAGATAGTATTCCGATATTCTAGACTTATTAAACTTAGAGTTTACCAATATGTGTGCGCATTTGCAGTAACAAGCATTCTTATTAAGTTTCAACTATATCAATTCACTAAAAAACTAAATTTTAATGTTCAAAAATGCAAAAAATGGTATTCGGCCATTTGCCCATATACATAAGAATAATGAATATGTTTTGATAAAATCGTAGACTTCTGATTTTAGGTGGAAATACGTATTATGTTAAACAGCTAGACAGAATGGGTCATTATTTTTTATAATTTTGAAGAAATATGCAATTCCTCCGAAAGATACCTTCTCTTGATTCTTTGCATATGGGCCTTCTATGACGATACATACTCCTGTATTCGAAAGCAAACTTCTGAATAATGCGCTTGCCCGGTTTATTACTGTTTGTGAGATTGTTCCTTTTTTCAAACATGAGCAGTTCTTTGGAGTTTTACTGCTCAACGAAATAAAGTACTGTATATTTGACGAAGCATATTCTTGTATCCAAAAGCGAACTTATGATTCAAGTGCTCCCGGTATAAAACTGTTATGTGAGATTTTTCCTTCTTTCAAACATGAGTAGTTCTTAGGAGTTTCACTGATCAAACAAATATAATTCTCATGATTTCATGCATTTCAATTTGAGAAATTTTAAACTGACTGGTGAATTATTTAGAAACTAATATTTTATCATTTTTAGCTTTAATAAAATTGCATTTTTCTTATTTTACTTTTGAGACGTTGTTTGGAATCAAATGATTAAAAGATATTTGGCTAAATGGCTTTGAACCCTAACATTACTTGGCATGGCATTTCACAGTAGAATCTGATTTTAAAATTTCGACTTTTCTCAAATGAGTTATTCGTCCTTTTGAACAATAGTTACAATAAACAAATGAAACGACTGGTAAATTAGCTGCTTATTCCTACAGAAATCGAAAAACCGCTGAAATTATCAGAGATACAATAATATTCGATATTATTATATATTTCGAACTTTACAATCTGAAAGACTTTGTAATGGCGATTGCTGCTTACTTGAGATCGTATGGAAAATGAAGATATGATTTGATATTGACTATTTTTTTTTTACATTTTCATTCACAGATAAAAAGAAACATTGAGTTTTCTGCGTTATTTAATGCACATAAAGGGAATGCTATATTTGGCAGAAAAAAAATGGGATATTTCATGTAAATTTAAGCCAGATAACGCCAAAATCTAGCCTGTTGTATTAAAGATTGCAAACAATTTCGTTGTTTACGCCTTCTTTGACTTGGAATTCAACGAAGGGAAATTTTACGCGCTTGTTAAAAGTAATTATTTTTTTCTGTGTTGTTAAATATATATAACATATAAATTTAATCTCTAAAATTTCTGGAAAAATGGGTTGGGGGAAAACCAAAAATCAGCTCTTCAGCAAGAAAACTGCATTGTAAAGAGATACTCTCCCCAAACTGGTATTCGGCCAAACGCCGATTCGGCCAAACGTCCATTTGGCCAAACGTCTTCATGCCAAACGTCCATTCGGCCAAACATCCGTATGCCAAACGTCCTTATGCCAAACGTCTTTATGCCAAACGGGGTATCATCCTCCGGGGTACTTGTCACCGCAAGCTGCCAATACAATACTGGCTCATTGCCCCTATGAACAGCTGCAAGGCTATTGAGCGAATGAAGCCTTTTGCGAAGGTGTACCTCGTTTATATCGTTCACTGCTGTATATGTGATCTCCCTTACTTACATTTTAAGTCTGTGATAGGAAAATGCAAGGCATTTAGCAAATTTACTCTGCAAAACAAAATTAAAAGACATTACATTATATTTGCGTTATTTTTAATGATTTTATGTTAAAAATCAATAATTTTCAATATTGGAAACAACCCGTAGAAATATTTCCGTTCGATTGGGCTAAGCATTTTGAAAATGTGTGTAGAAACGACTGAGATATTAACAATCAAAACCTGACCGCTTTTCGTGACGGTCGCAATAGTTTTTTTTTTAAACTGTACCCCAGTATAGAAAACAAAGACGTAGTCCTACACTCAGCGAAATAACCTTTCAATATCCATAAGATTGCATTATGATTATTTGCCATAAGAAATCAGTATGAAACTCATAAATTTACCTTATGAAATATAATGATGTTTTTTTCTCTCTGTAAATATAATGATGTTGAAAAAATAAAAATATGGAGCAACCTGGTTTCGAACCTAGAAGGTTGAGGTTATGGGTTCAGTGACTTGACCACTAGAATATATCAATACTTGTAATCAGGGAAGCTTAAAGGCGTACAAGAACAACGTTGTGTAAAACAAAATCCATTCATAAGTCAGCCTTATAAAATTCCAAAGCATCGTTCATAAGTTGAACCTAATGAAATTCTCAAGTTTATGTGCCTGAGTGGACATAAAAAAAAAACTCACCGTGACAAAATATCATGCATATTGGCGAAGACTTAGGACGTACTACTAATTAAAATATAAAACAAGCCAGAACGGTCTTCATTGATTGAATCTTTAAGAATCTTGAAAAAAGAAATGCCCAACAAACATCGGTGTTGAATTAGAGCTTGTTCAAGCAAATCTGTTGAAGCTATTCTGCCGTTTCTTCTAGAATAGCTGAATAGCTTCTCCAAATTTGTTTGAACAAGCTCTAATTCAACACCGATGTTTGTTGGGTGATCAACGTTACCTCGGTGGTCCAGTCATTTGAAATAAAACCAACGTTTCAGGGTTATCTACAAATATGTTAATTAGCATATAACAAATTGTATTATACACACCGACAAACCAACATGGAAATCAATCTGCACTGTTAATCAAGAATCCATAACGGCCGATTCAAATGTGCAGCGATCTCATCTGCCAAAACGTATAGAATCATTTTATCTAGATCAAATAAAAGTTTCTAGAATTGCTCAGACATGAACCTTCTTATCAAGTTCCCAAGCGTGTTCGTGTCTTCAATAAACGTTCTCAGCGAACACGAAGATAGATGTCAGTAATATGATTCGTACAGAAATATTAAGACATTTTCTATTATCATTCATGTCGGTTTGTCGGTGTTATACACACCTCAACAAATATTGTGTGTTGCTTAACATTTTGTTCAGTCAAATGATAGCTTATTCAGCGAAAAAAGAGTTATTGAGCTTTTAATTGACACAAATTGTGTGCTTAAAAGCTTTAGACTATTTCTTACACATTTTGGTTGACCCAATTTAAAGTTCCGAACTTCTGCAACATGAAATATGGGATAAGCATACCAAACTGTAGTTTAATAATTTTAAAAACTTTCAAGGTTTTTTTTCACCTCGTTTTGCGCTCGATACCTTTCATAAAATTCCTTGAGTTGTTTCTGTGAAAAGCGTTGGAATAACAAAATTGTATTGGGCCAAACATTGATTTTTATAATTTCGAGCAAGTGTTTAAATTAATAACGTTTCAGAATGAATCTTTTTTGTATTTCCAAGTAATTTTAATAGGCCTAGTGGGCTGAATACGTCGAAAACAGCAGAACTATTCAGCATGTAAACACTGTCTATACAATGAAAGTTTGCATATAACGAAGATACCAACCAAGCAAAAACGTGCAATCAAGAATACATCAATCATTAAGGAAACAAAAAAAGTCTCAAGTCCCCTATCGATTTGCGGTCAACTTACACTTTTCGTTTCAGATTCCCTAGAAAGCGGAACATAAAAGTCACAACCATTTTGCCAACCCTGCCCCGACTTCGATTCGGAGTCGTTTCGCTTCGGTTCCCAACGAACACCGCTCGTTTCCTCGGGCACGACTCTCGGTCGGATTTAGAACGAGGGAGCCGCATGGCAACCACCGAGCTCCGAGCATAAAAAGACACCATCGCAACACACCCGCCCACCACATCCACCGCCGCCCCTTCATTCCGCCGCTTCAGGAACGCAGTCAACATACCTACTAACCGACCAAACAACCAAAACGAAGGCACAGAAAAAATCTACCGTTATCCACGAGACCTGCTAACATACTTCCGTGAGAGTTGATGCTGGAGCCAGCAGCACTCAGCAGCCCCAACCCATCCACAATTCCATCCATCCCACATCCAAAGCGCTGCTGATGGTCAGAAAGAGACAATGGAAGTGGAGAGAGAAAGTAGCACTGTCTCTTTCGTTCGTCCAACCACTACACCGGAGTGGCCGCAGACTTTTGAACAGACAAAACAACCCAGCACCTGTAAACACGACCCTGATCATCAAAAGTCCGAGCCTGGCCCATCATGGAAAAACGATCGAGCGAGCAAGCGAGAGAAGAAGAGAGAAAGCGTGTTGTATATTTTGGTTTCGGTTGCCCCATTCCACGCGATTCTTCGCGAGAGCGGATCTTGGGCGCGATCTCTCACTCTCCACATCAGCTCTCGATCGATCGCGCACGCTCGGCTTCGATTTTTCCACGAGGGCTCTTTCGTGCGGGTCGGTTGGGTGGGTTGTTTTTCATCCGATTCCCTTTGGCGCACTTTCTTCGCGTTTTACTTTCAATCGCCCCGTTTTGCGTTTGTGTGCGAGTGTGGCGCATCGGAAGAGTGAAGCATAAAATTATGGATTTTCTCCGCTTGAGCATTGAGCAAAACATTAAAAAAAGGCAACATGAGCGGCGGAGAAATTCCGGCCGCGTGCGACGCGAGTCTTGTTTCATTTCTAGGTCAACATGGCTTTTGTGGCGAGGCTTGTTGTTGTTGTAGCTGATGTTATTGTTGCAAGTTCAGCGGCTAGTAGCAGTGGCGGCGACGGCATTGTTTCCAGTTTGGGTTCGATGGTTAATGGACTGGACGGACGGGTGGTCTTTGGCAAGGGGGACTGGGCCAGCAGCAACAATGTTATGGCCTGTTTTATGATATTTTTTTTTTGTTATTTTCTATTTTATAGATGGATGGTTGAACATGGTTGGAGGCTGGGTTAAATTCGGTTGGAGTTCGTTTTGGGAACGTGACCTTAGACATTTGGTAGAGTCGTGGTCAAGTTCAAGCGCTTATCGAAATGTCATGATCGAGCACCGTGATCCGATGTAGTTGATTAAAACTTAATGTGAATAGCCTATCGAATAAAAGTAGCATAAATTCAAAAGAGATTCCATGTTTACCACTTTAGAAGGTCATGCCAGATGGGTTTTAAATATTGTATTATTAAGCGTTTTATGATGAACATGTTCGTGATCAATGTATTAAGTCGTTGTTTTTTGAGAAATGTGTTAAGCAATATTTTAATATTTGATTAATGTTTCGTGAGATACGGTCGAAAGTGGTTGAATGGTAGACTAGCCCACTCTAGCAGAGGTTACTGAGCGTTTGTTGTTTGTTTTGGATAATTTGGTAGTTCCACAAAAAAAAATGATAAACCGATAAAATCTATTTTTAGCCATTTGGAGCTTTATTTGTAGGAGACGACCTAATTTAATATCGATTGTTTGGATGAACTCAATGAAAAATGCTACTTTTTATGATAAACTTGTTAAGAAATAGGTTTGAAGCTACATTAAAAACGAAAAAGAAATTGAATTCAACGTAGTCCTTATGCATTATTCGAATTGTTATCCGTGAAAGTTTGAGTTTATTTAATTCCTGGATTCTTAGCTTCTCTTTGGCTCTCAAGTTAGTTTCGGCTAGGTTGAAATCAGCATCTTATGCCAACAAAGCAAATCAAAGCAACGATAACTGCCTAAAACCGTGACAATTGATCTAAAACAAATCAAGCCAGTGGCAGTGGACTGATTCTTGTTATGCATCTTCACTAAAGCCTGTCCACGTTTAATTTTGGACACTTTTCTTTCAGTGTAGATTTTGAATTATTTCACGGATCGCTGAAACGTTTCGCTTATATGACAGCTGAAACTCTCCACTTTATTTCGTGGTACAACATGTTTAAATTCTTGTTACATTCAGTAAAATGGCGTCGAATCAAGTGGAAGTGCGCTAACGCATTTTGTACGAACGGCAGCGAAATCCGAATTTATCGGTGCGCAATCTTGCCAAGAAACTAAAACTACCGAAAGGCACCGTGTTTTATGTTTGCAAATCATTCGACCAGCGCTTGACTGCGGATCGGAAGGTTGGAAGTGGAACAACTCGAAAAGTATGCTCCCGACAAATGGACAAGTGGTAGCCATAATTGAGAAAAATTTCAACCTTTCTGTGCAAAATGTGGCTCGCAAAGTTAGGAAGTCAAAATCATATATACAAATAGTGAAGCAGAGGCAAGGACTGAAGGCAATCTACGAAGTGAAAAAGGTGCCCAACTGTGATGACAAGCTAAATTTCACTGCAAAAAGTCGTGCTAAGGAGCCTTACACCAGTTTTTGGCATACATTTTTTTGTATCATAATGGACGACGAAACATACGTACTCGAAGACTTTGAACAACTTCCGGGTCTGGATTTTTATACTGCAATGGAAAGGAACTCCGTTGCCTAGCATTTCTGGACAAAGAAGGTGTCCAAATTCCCGAAGAAGGATTTGATTTGGCAGGCCATGTGTAGTTGTGGTCGAGAATCTAAAAGTTTCGTCGCTACCGGCACTATCATTCAGGATGTGTACGAGAAAGAATGTCTGCAAAAGTGGTTGCTATCGTTTATCAAAAACCACGACTCTCCAGCTCTGTTTTGGCATGATTTGGCCTCTTGTTACTTTGCGAAATCCGTGCTGGAATGGTATAAGGTACAAGAGGTCAAATACGTGCCAACAACAGCCAATCCACCAAACTGTCCAGAACTTCACCCAATTGAGAAATACTGGGCTCTAGTTAAGCGGAAAATCTTCGAAACTAAGAAGAAAGCAAATGGTACCGATGATTTCAAGCAAAGATGGAGAATCGTCACGGCGGGCGTATCTGAGGATACCGTACGGAACCTGATGGCGGGTGTACCACAAAAAGTTCGAGAATTTTACAGGAAGAAGGATTAACATCTTAATCAATTGTTTGTAATGTAGATATAACTCTATTATTGTGAAATAAACAATCGGTTTTGTTGAATTATGTGTAAATTTGTTCTGCTGCTATTATTTTGGTGTCCGGAATTTAACGTGGCAGGCTTTACTTAGTCATAATCAAAACAAGTTGTTTGATTTTTCGTACATGTGTAGTGGGTCAAATTACTTTTGGTCCAAAGACATTTGGTCGAAAGATATTTGTTCGAAGGACATTTGGCAGAAAGACATTTGTCGAAAGTTATTTGGTCGAATGTTATTCAGTTGAATTAGCTACTTATGCGTAGCAATAAACCTCAAACAGTTGTCAAGAAAAAGGAAAGAATTGAGTTATATTTTCTGTCAAATGTCACTCGACATAATGTCCATTCAATGAAATGTACCAGATGACTTTCGACCGAAGGTTGGTCATGAATATCAGCCTTCGAAACTGCATTCTCATCTTCGTTGTCTTCGTTGTTCGATTCAACTTCCAGCTCTGCGTTTCGAATTTCATGGAAACCGTTTTTTGAAACAGCCAGTTCTTCATCTTCATCATCGGAGTTCGATTCAGTCTCAGATTTTGCTACGTTGTATTGGGTGCCTTCATTTTCTGATCTCAATATATGAATACACCTAATCAGATTCATTGTCAGCCATCGCTTCATCCTAGTTCCTCTTGCCTCGTTCGACAGCAAGCTCGTCAAACTTGACATCTCTAATGATGGTGATGCTGCACTTTTCCGGATTCAGAATACGGTAGGCTTTGCGTCTCTCAGCATATCCCACCTAGGTCAACTAAAGATTGTACTCGAAAAAAATCCTACACTTTCTTATCTGTGTAACTTTTTATTGCATAAGTAAAAATTGATAAAATTTTGAGCAAAACTAGTTTAGAGTGTGTTTACATGTGCAAAATTTGTCAAGTGGTTATCGAGATGGCTTCCAAGCAAGAAGTGATCCGACTAAAAATCATGGGCGCGGTCGTGAAAAATCTAGGTCAGTCCCACAGGTGAATCGCGAAACAGTTGGGAATCGACCTTGTCCCGTGTGATAAAATCGTTCGAGGAGACCCAGATGACCTAGTGGCGAGCTGGCAGCGTAAGAAAAGCGAAGACGACCGACCCAGCAAGGAAGGCGAGGGATTACTTCAAGCGCAATCCGAACTATTAGATTCGGGACGTGGCCAAGAAGGTCAATTCTTCCATCTGATTCGTCCAGCAGACAATGAAGCGGGCAGGACTGCATGTCTTTAAGGTAAGGAAGGCGCCTAAACAAACCGATAAACAGGATACGGTGGCAAAATCCAGCGCCAGGAAGCTGTACCGCGAGTGGTTGGTGCAGCCGAAATGTATCGTAATGGACGACGAGAGGTACATTAAAGCGGATGCCAAGCAGATCCCCGGCCTGGACTTTTCGTCGGCAAGTTCCGCCAGGATGTTATGGAAGAAGAAGGTCGATAAATTTTCCAAAAAGTACTTGGTACTAGGCGATCTATGGATTCGGCAAATTCAGCAAGCCGTACATAACGACCGGCGCCACCAACGACCAAATATATAAAGAAGAATACCTCCAGAAGCCTGCTGCCCTTCCTCCAGTCGCACGGAGGTGACACTTTTCGGCCGGATCTGGCATCGTGTCATTACGCGGAACCGGTGATGGAGTGCTACGAAGCCATTTTTTTTTTTTTACAAAAGGAAAAACCACACAACCCACAACAACTCCCCCCACAAAAAAAACTCGGGGCGATTATGAGGAGAAACCCCCACCACCCGGGGGGGATAACCAAAACAAAAAAAATAAAAAAAAAAAAATAAAAAAAAAGAAAAAAAAAAGACGCCACAAGTGTTGAACAGTATATGAGGGGCAGTGATATAAACAAGGGGGGGAAATACCCCCGAGAAGAGGAGGAAAAAAAAACAATTTTAAAAAAAAAAACTTTTTTTGTTTTTTTTTTTCCCCCCCCCCTTTTAAAAAACATCCGACATAAAGAGGCTTATTACGGTTGTCACCTTCACTATCACTTTCACTTCACTTACACATCACCTCACTTTTTTTATGCTATTACTGGTATCACCGTGATCAAAAATGAACTCCGTGAGGTGGAAGTGATAGTGAAGTGAAAATCGTAGTAGCCCTCAGAAAAACTATGGTTTGCGTCACTTTTTTCGGTGGCGTGATGGTGCCGTGGCAACCATAATAACACCGAGTTCATTGGAATCGTCACCTTGGATGAACTCTTTCATATTTTTTCACTTGGTGACATTCGTAATAAGATTTTTTGTTTTCACTTCGTTTTCACCGTGAAGTGAAAACTGTAATAAGCCCCAAAATTTTTTTTTTTTTTTTTTTTTTTTTTTTTTTTTTTTCAAATTTTTAAAAATCCCCCCCCCCCCATTTCTTCCCCCCCTCTTTCCTTTTTTCTTTTTTTTTTCCTCCCCCTTTTTCCCCCTCCCCCCCCTCCTCCCCCCCCTCTTTTTTCCCCCCTTCCCCCCCCCCCCTCTTGTTTCCTCTTTTTCCCTTTCAACCACCTTTTTCCCAACACCATTCTGCTTTATTAAGTTTTATTAAGGTTTTATCAAAACCACTAGAAATCAATTTGGTTTTAGTATGACATCAAGATGTGCCAATAAGTTTCATATTTTAGTCAGGTTTATGAGTTTGTTTAAAACAATCTTAAAACCTCGTTTTCTCAAATTCCTTTTACTCCTATCAAAGGTTTTATTTCAAGTTTATGAACTCATGAAATGCTGTTTGGAAATGCCGTTTTAGGACTCGTTCATATTATCTTATTATGGTCAGTTGAAAAAGCATTTTAAAACCATTTTGCCTCCAGTAAATGCATTATACGGCAAATTGGCGTTGAGGGAAGCCAGCAAATAACCAAATAGTTTTAAAGTAGTCATTGCGAAGATAACTTGGCTTTCTGGCTTCGTTATGATTTTTTTTCCAATCGCCATATTGAAATATAGGAAATAAATGAAATGTGGAAAAATAAATGCACCAAATTTTATATATAATGCAAATGAACTGTAGATCAATGACGAATTTCTGCACTTTTTTAGATAACCTCATTGAATTCCATCATATTTTAAGAAATTCATGATTAATTTATCGAATAAATTTGTTTTAATTTTGTCTATGTTTTTGTAAACTCACATATTTTTCGAGGCGCATCAATTTTAGGCTCTTATCTTGCCAATATTTACCACAAAATTAAATGCGTATATGATTTGGAGCATGACGGGCTGCACAAATTTGTTTTGGATATTTTGCTATCAAACAAAATTTCCCGAAACATCAGACCTCTTTTCAAAGATATTATTTACTGCTAAATGAATCAGAATAGCAAAGAATCGAACAAAACTGAACAACAAAAACCAACCACGATATCACAGTTACGTTTGACAGCCATTTGGCTGTATGCAGGTTTTCATGGCAAACAATAGGTTTTATGAAGGTTCAAGTCAAGTGGTCATAGCATCTATCACTAGAACATTTTCAAACTCTTTATGGTCTTATAAAGGTTTTAATAAATTGTTTCCATAACCATCTATAGAGTGGGTCACTTTGTAAAAATTTCAGCTATAAAGAAGCATAGAGGAGGTGTTGGTATACAAAACAATTTTGAATTTAGTTTTATAAACACTGTCGGGCGCAATGCTATACGGCTGGAATAAAACTTAAATTGTTACTTGGGATGCTACAGGTACAGAACTGAGACCTGGTCCACTAGCACCATATTATAACGCTTTTCACTGGATGTGCTACCCTCGAAAGGATCGGCCAAGTATGTGTGGACTAGATCTCCTACTATTTACTTTGCATCCACTATCCGATGCTATTAGAAACGAATGGGGACGATTTTCGTTCCATGCTCCGGTGTCCCAACCGGCGATGCCACAAATGAACGCAGTGCTTCGGATGATTCTCTATTGTTAGCAAAATTTGATCCGGGTTCAATCTTGCTCACCGATAGCAGGTTCTAAGTCAAATCTGTAACATGGTACACGTGAGAGAGCTTAATCATGTGCGACGTGGCCCCAGAGTCCAGAACTCCACAGTCCTCCCTTCGTTCTATCGTTTCGAGCAGCTAGACACACTTCGCCGTAGGTCACCAACTTTATCTTCTGCTTGGGTTTCTTCCAGCCAACCACCTTGCTGACCTTGGCCAGTTTCTGATAGTCACGATGAAAGTGCCTTTCTTTCTGGCAGTAGTAGCACGTTACCTTAAGCTTTCCAGATGATGTTCCCGAAGTCTCACTTCCAGTTCACAGCACCTTCTCTCGCACCTCGCGTTCTTCCCTGCTTCTCCATTTATCCAGTAGCTTGCCCTTCATACATTCCAGTGTGAGATCTTCCTCGGGACGGCTTTCCAGTGTGGTTACTAGACTTCCGTCGGATTCCGCGAGGCTTGAGAACAGCATCGCGATGATCAGAGTCACCATCACCTTCAGGAAATTCGTGAGCACACTCACCTCATTCATTTGCTGGTGAGAAAGAAGCTCTCGTGATACTTAGCCAGTCAATGCCATATGGAGAGCTGGTTATCTTCTAGGGACAGTTCGATGAGTGCCTGGTTCCCTTGTATCCTTCCCTATCTAGGACAGGACCTGTCAGCTCAGAGAGAGATGACCTCTTATAAATTTATGATTGCTATGATACGGGGGTCGCTCCAGTGTTGGCAGATATGTTTACACAGTAATCCTATTGAAAATAATGTAATTAAAAATATAATCAAAATTCGTCAATATTCTTTTAATATTTGGTAATATTCAATAAGGTAAACGTTTAACAATTGTCAATATTTTAAATGGAGAGGTTCGTGAATTTGAGGCTCTACGAATACAAAACTGCCTTACAGGGAAGAAAAGGATGATATTAAAAATTCAAATAAATAATACGCGTTATTTTTAAATCTTCGTAAGCTTTTTTCTGATCTTTATTTTTCCAGAAAGTATCATTTTTCCAAATCCAAAAACCCAACAGTATATCATTTTCTAGTAAGAGCAAACTTTAATATTAATGAATATTTGTTTTGCTAGCCATAGAGAAACAATGTGGATGTATTTTAAGGATTAAAAAAAGGTACCACAAGAAAATGATCTTTACATTTTTAAACAGATTAATATTTCTCATTTATTATTTCAAATATGCATTCTCCCTTCACCATTCCAGCTTCTATGATAGCATACTTCTGCTATCGAACTTTTTCTTCCGTTGCTTACGCTTCTGCCCTGACTTTAGCCGGAATGATACATAACGTCGCACCAATGTCATCTTGAAGGATGAGCAGTGGAAAATGTTCGGAAGGAGTGCCAATTCATTCACTACCTTCTGTTCAACATTGTTTTTATCCTTGTTCGAAATGATAAAGTTTATCGAATTGCGATACACGATTTCCATGGCTTTGAAAAAATTGAAGGTATCAATGGATGGAAAGTGGATGTTTTTCTTAATGGTGTTCGCTCGATAGAAAGTGAAGCTTTGATAGTCGGAGTGAGCACCCTTTGGACTCTCCGTCATTTTGACACATTGCTTGCAAACAGTACCCTTATTCGCTAGACTTTTTAACACGTAGCCCGTAACGTAGAAGAGCGCATTCAGCTCTCCTCGGTCCAGCACCTCACCGGAAACTTCCTGCAGCATTTCATAATCCATATCTACTGCATCACTGTTGTCGACAACTGTCATCTGTCGATCTGATGCTGTTGTATTTTGCTCGTTGGATTGCTTGCGACGCTGAAAAAGAAAATCTGCCATTTCTCCAGACAGTCTTGAACAAAGCGGGAAGTGAAGATCCTCTTGTGACCACTAGCAAAAAATCGTAAGATCAGTCGGATAATGGCTTTCGTGCATATAACTAATCCAGTCTTCCACGGTTTCCATCGGCATAATTCTCCAACACGTACATCGTAAATTAAACGAGTGGTATTTTCAAGACGGTTTATTGTTTCCTATTGTTAGGGATAAAATAATTGTAATTGTTACATTTCAATGCGATACCAAGAAGGTATGAATTGAAAATATTTGATTCAAATGAATACCGATGAAACTGGAGACCCGGATGTGACACGTCACTGCGACCACAATTTATCGCTTTGCACTTCATTTCGAACCACTGCAAAAGTGAACTTTTGTTCTAGTTGTCACAAACGAAAAAAGTGAAAAAATAGTGACTACTAGCAACACCGCCAAACCAACAACAAACTGCCTGCTTGTAAAATAACTCGACGGAGGCGGTAGTGGTGGTTGTCAAAGCGACCAATAAGAAACGGTCTTTTTTGACAGCTAAATGGTCTTGTTTTTGCACTAACAGCTGGCAGGTCCTGTCCTAGTCCACATTTAAAAACATTTTTTCGCGACCTAAATTTTTTTTTTCTCTCAAACGTACACTGTTTGTTTTAAACTTAAGAAATTGTTCAAGTTGAATAAAAATGTATATTCTGGAGAATAAGTTAGAAGTTATTACCAACGTTTTAAAATAATTTTTGTGGACGTGTTAATGACCTGTAAAGAGAAAAAGAGAAAAAATAAATTAGTACTTGAATATACTTTGGTGTTCATCATTTTTAAGATCTCAAATCCCTGCCTTTCGGTTTCAAAAAGGGGTATGGGCGCGTTCTGCCGACTTGGTCGTGGCAGATTTCATGTGTGAATAGGTTCTTTACTGCATTATTGAAATAAACTAACACCATGACAACTACCCGGAGTTTTTGGAGGAGTCTCAAACCCGCAAAGGGTTTTTAGACACTTGAGAGGTGGTAAGTGCGCTCAGCAACGCGGATCAACACAGGTAATTGTTATCCATTTTGTCCTTTATCCCTTTATTTGGACACTACAGCAAAATAAAAACAATATAAGCAATTAATAAAGAACGGTAAGTAACCTTAACCAAGATTTTTTAAATCTCATAATACTGGATAAATGTAAGATCATGAAACCCTTCGTAACAATATCTTGTATGTTTTCCTCAAAGGCTGAGATTCACCCGTTTCCAAAATGGTTAATTTTATGATTTATGTATACTATGATGCAAAATTACCGGTAATTTGTTATTTAAATGAACTACTTTCGACCGATGCGGTTATAATTTTTACTTAAGTTGACACAACATCAACTGACATCTGCCAAAAATTTGAGCGTGATCGAAACATAAGAGTTTGATAGGCATCTGTTACCATGAGATAAGCGTTTTGTCAAATTTTACCAAAAATGATTTTGTTGAGCAAAGAGTTTGATTGAAAAAACAAAATTACTTGAGCGGAATCGTTGAAAACGTTGCAGAAAGCCTTTTGGGGGATCTGCTCTTTCAAAAACCAGAACATACGAATGATATAAAAAGTTTAAAGTTGGTCGTGAAGTGGTCAAAGACTTGCCTCTTTCCGGACGCAACATCGAATACCCATGAAACCGTGGCAATTATTAAGAAAACTCTGCTTGGAAATCATCATGTGAGTGAGCTTTAGAGAGATGGCTTGTGATCTCAGCATACGGTCAGCACATTGATATTCGTGGTATGCAACGCGTTACCAGGCGGCTTATTGTTCGAACAGAGCTAAATTTCGTTCAAAGGACCATCGATCTCCGAGGCCCAAAAGGCCCCATGTTCACCAGAAATGTCCCTGTGCGACTTTTTCCTTTTCTTCAAACTCAAAATTCTTTCTCGGGTACCGGTTACTTGTGAGGACATGTCCCATGTCACCGGTATTTGTTTATGAACTCCACTTTTAAGTATCAGAAAACTCGAATAAACTTGCCGTAAAATAATTGTTGTGTATATTTCCAATATTATGCTGATATACGTGGTATATTAGCCCTCTATTGCAACAGTGGTGAAATTTACGGCTTACGGTTACATGGGTAATGTGAAACGGGATAACATTGATTGTTTTGGGTTGGATTGTAATTTGATGCGTTCACAGTTTTCTGTGAAGGAGATAAAGCCTCTCTATAAAGCCTGTCCACGTTAAATTTCGGACACTTTTTTTCAGTGAAACTCTCCACTTTATTTCGTGCTACAACATGTTCACATTCTTGTTTGTTACATTCAGTAAAATGGCGTTGAATCAAGTGGAAGTGCGCAAACGCATTTTGTACGAAAGGCAGCAAAATCCGAATTTATCGGTACTTGCCAAGAAACTAAAACTACCGAAAAGTACCGTGTTTTGTGTTTGCAAATCATTTGACCAGCGCTTGACTGTGGAAGGTTGGAAGTGGAACAACTCGAAAAGTATGCTCCCGACAAATGGACAAGAAGGTGGTAGCCATTATTGAGAAAAATCCCAACCTTTCTGTACGCAATGTGGCTCGCAAAGTTGGGAAGTCAAAATCATACATACAAAAAGTAAAGCAGAGGCAAGGACTGATGGCGTACAAAGTGAAAAAGGTGCCCAACTGTGATGACAAGCAAAATTTCACTGCAAAAAGTCGTGCTAAGGAGCTTTAAACCATTTTTTTGCAAACATTTTCTTGTATCATAATGAACGACGAAACATACGTACTAGAAGACTTTAAACAGCTTCTGGGTCTGGCTTTTTACACTGCAATGCAAAAGAACGACGTTGCCGATCATTTTCAGACAAAGAAGGTGTCTAAATTCCCGAAGAAGTATTTGATTTGGCAGGTCATATGTCGTTATGGTCAAAAATCTAAAAGTTTCGTCTCTACCGGCACTATCAATAAGGATGTGTACGAGAAAGAGTGTCTGCAAAAGCGTTTGCTAGAAGCCACGGCTGCCGTTTATCAGAAGCTCGACTCTCCAGCTCTGTTTTGGCCTGATTTGGCCTCTCGTCACTATGCGAAATCTGTGCTGGAATGGTATAAAGTACAAGGGGTCAAATACGTGACAAAAACACCCAATCCACCAAACTGCCCAGAACTTCACACAATTGAGAAATACTGGGCTCTAGTTAAGCGGAGACTCTTCGAAACTAAGAAGAAAGCAAATGGTACCGATGATTTCAAGAGTAGATGGAGAATCGTCACGGTGGGCGTATCTGACGATACCGTACGGAACCTGATGGCGGGTGTACCACAGAAAGTTTTAGAATTTTACAGGAAGAAGTATTAACATCTTAATCAATTGTTTTTAATGTAGATATAACTCTATTATTGTGAAATAAACAATCGGTTTTGTTGAATTATGTGTAAATTTGTTTTGCTTCTATTATTTTGGTGTCGGAAATTTACAGGCTTTAACCTTGATAAAATATAATTATATGCTTCCCGTTAATTAATTGTTCACAAAAAAGTAGTTGTGCAAAAAATTTCATCGAAGAATATTTTTCAGCACGAGTCGCACATTTATCTTACAAGGATGGCTGAGATTGCGCCAACAAAAAAAAAAAAGATTTATTCTCTCTATATACTTTCACCGTAATGGTTTATGTATATGGACGTAACAAATTTTCAAGTACCAAGACAAGGCTTGCATTAGAAACCTTAAGTAGGAAGTCGTATTCTGTTGCCGAAGGGTATGTTGAAAAAAAGAAAGAAAAATGCTCCAAAAAGGTTGACGTATTATGTATGAAAATATGCTATGAAGGAGGTCTGAACGGTCAAATTATGCTACTTGATTTATGGGTTGGGTCCTCCCTTAGCTCAGTCGGTAAAGGCGCAGCTACAAAGCAACACCATGCTGGAGGTGGCTGGGTTCGATTCCCGGTCTGGTCTAGCAATTTTTCGTTAAGAAAAATTTCTCGAATCCCTGGGCATAGCGTATGGATTGTACTTGCCACACAATCATACTAATGCAAAAATGGTACTTGGCATCGAAAGCTCTTAGTTAATAACTGCGGAAGTGCATCTAGAACAGTAAGTTGAGAGCAAGCAATAAGCTTATTGTAAAAGTAATAAGCTTGAAATGCTGAAGAATAAGAAGATTTATGTGTTGTCCCTAACATAGCTAATCAAAATGTTCCAGCCAACTATCAATGACATAATTTAGTTTCGTTTTTTTTCCATACTGCCGTCCCCTTGTGTGATTTTTAAAGAGTGTACGGAATCAATTTGCGACACACACAAATATTCGGCAAAATTCGCCCGTTCAACCAATCATCTTCAAACTTTCAGGAAGTAAAATAAAACATGTTATGAATATTTTTCCATGTTTGTTTTATTCAATTTCAATTCCATATCCAAATGCACGAACCTTCTTCTTTACACTACTCATAAGGTCCTGTACAACATTTGGACCAACTTTTTTTGCGTGGCAATCCATTTTTTCTTCATATCTTCCTCCGATTTCACTTCCTTAGGATGCTTCCAAAGTGCCTGCTTCATGATGGCCCAGTACTTTTCAATTGGCCGCAGTTCCGGTGCGTTCGGGGGGTTGAGATGCTTCGGCACGAAATTGACCTCCTTAGCCTTGTACCACTCCAAAACCTCTTTCGAGTAATGGCACGAGGCTAAATCCGGCCAGAAAATCGTAGGACCATCGTGTGACCTCAGAAGAGGAAGTAGACGCTTTTGGAGGCATTCCTTTAGGTACACCTGCCCATTGACCGTTCCAGTTGTCACGAATGGGGTGCTCCGCTTTCCACAAGAGCAAATTGCTTGCCAAATCATATATTTTTTGGCAAACTTTGACATCTTCTGCTTTCTAACGTCCTCAGGAACATCGAATTTATGATGAGCAGTGAAAAACTGGAGCCCCGGAAGCTGCCGGAAGTCTGCTTTTACATACGTCTCATCATCCATAACGAGGCAATGTGGTTTCGTCAACATCTGGGTGTAGAGCTTCCGTGCACGTGTTTTACCTACCGTATTCTGCCGTTCATCGCGATTAGGCGCCTTTTGGACTTTGTACGTGTGTAGTCCTTCACGTTTTTTTCGCATCTTGCACGAAAGTTTTGGTTAGATTCAGTTTCTTCGCCACATCTCGAACTGAACTGTTGGGATTCCTCTTGAAAGCTTGAACTACCCGCTTGTGATCCTTAACACTATACGGAGATCCATTTTTGGCACTTTTTTCTTTCCGATCGATGGTCAAACGTTCGTGGTACCGATTTAAAACACGAGACATCGTAGAATGTACCATTCCCAGCTTCCTGCTGATGGCACGATGAGAAAGATCCGGATCTTCGAGGTACGTGCTCAAAATTTCTTTGCGCCACTGCTGTTCTTCCGACTCCATCTTCGCAACGATTGCACATCTGCTAGTGAAACTTACACAACGTTAACAAATACACATTGAACTGATCCCACCCAAAATTTCAATAGAAAATACCGAACGGTAAAAAAGTTACAGCCATTTAAAAGTGGTGCAATTTGATTCCGTACAACCTTTCTCCCTTTTTTTTTGCGTTTGAAACATTTTTTTTTTTTTTCCCTAACCCCCCCACAATTTTTTTGGATGCCCTTTTTTTATCCCCCCTAATGTTTGACTCTAATTACCGAAGCGGTTTCTTCGAAATTTTTAAATTTTTTCCCACCCCCGAAACCCTTTTTTATACCCTGATTTTACTCTAATTACCAAAGCGGTTTCTCCGATGACCTCGTTGGGAGGTGCATTTCTTTTTAACAGCCCCGATAACGTCTGGAGCAGCTAAGTGAGTAAACTTAGTCAGGAATCTCTTATTATGTGTTAGTTCCTTGATTCAAAATAAACGATTAACAAGCACAGAGAACAGACATCCAAGCTGGAGTGCCCTTCGTGTGTAAATTTCTGTAACTGCCATGTTAAAATTACAGATCGATTTTGTTAGTTTTGGTAAATCGTATGTTGATGGCGCCACTTGCGCGTCTGGAGATTTGATAGGCGTTGCTTTTAGTTTGGTGAAACCTAGACTAAGTTGCAATGTTTTTTCAATGGTTTGATTTTAAAAATTTACACAGTAAATTGGAAAAAAAAAGTTCGAGCCTGGATGTCAATGTCTGTGTTATAAGTTCAATAACATCTGATGCATTGCCCTTTGCTGCAAAATCTATAGGGAAAATGTTCTTTTATCTCAAAACTTCTCAAATTACCCTACACGAAATCAATGGATTGACGCACAACTGGGCTGGATTGTAATGTTTGTATTTGTTAACCATATTAAACAAACATTATTATAAAAAGAAACCAATCAGTTTAATTTGCAATGTATTGATGCAGCATGGGATGAATATAGGAACAATGAGATTAATATGGGAAAGTCACTCTATCAGCATTGATATTAACTAAATGTACTTCATCGTGGATAAGTCGAAATTGTCGTAGATTTTCTAAATACTCAAACAGAACATTAGACTGTCCATCTCAATTATTTTTCACGATTTCTTATCTAACTACATTGCATCAATGTATCAAATATAGCATTATCCCTTTAGTTTATGCCAGTTGAAATTTATCTTAGAGTCTTGCAAATCAACAAAAACATCGAAACCTTTCGGAAAATAATTGTAAATGTGCTATATAGCAGTACGCAGCGTGCTAAGTACATGTTTCTAAGTAATAAGCAATGCAAAGCTTACCCAAAGGAAATACCCAGAAGAAGAAGGTACACACTACCAAAATGTCGTGTACATTTCTATCCCCTGAAGCGTCCTTTAGCACAAAAAAATGAGTTGAAAGGGAAGAGAAAATAAATTCAATCAAACACAGCTTTCATCGAATTGCGTGTGTGTAAGTTTCAGGAGACATAATTTTACACGAAATCTTTCTTTACATTCCCCGACTTTTAACATACATGAATCACGTCTGGTGTAAAATTAATAATTTATAATTGTGTAGTTCAATATAATCTGATTTTATATTAAAGAATTTTCCAATGTGTAGGATGATTTGTAGGCCACGATTAGTTTTATAAACTAAGTTTTATTTTCTACCTGATCTAGAGGAACATGAGCTTCTATGACAACCAAGCTTAAGTCGCGTTTAGTCGATATACATAATGCCATGATCTTCGTGAAATTTCCTAGGCTTGAAGTACATAACAAACACATGAGTTTGTATGATAACCCTGCTACCTGGTGGCAAATCCACTCATGCATCGCCAATCGTAGCAGCCCTGTTGTGTACAGAAAAAAAATTGACAGCAGTATCTGTTGATTTGCAGTAGCCATGGCGAAAACAGTGAAGTAACTACTCATAATGGTTTGTTCGCACTGCCTTGTCCACCTTTGTGCAAAGAAGTTGGACATCGTGAGGCACTTTGTGTCCACAGGATATAGCCGATCCGGCATTCACAACATCCTCTCCTTTCTGGAGATCATCCAAGAGGAACGGTTGAAGATGCTGGTGAATAACATCTTTTGGAACGCCCATTAATTATAAAAAAAAAAAATAATTTATTTTAAATAAACCAAAACCCCCAATATAAACTTCCAAATAATAAAATAGGATGAAAACATGGTTAAAATTAAAACTATTCAGTTTTACTTAACATGTTACAAAAGATCCAAACGGAAAAACTAGTCATCAGTTCTTCTGTAGACCCGTACTTTGATTTGACACCGCCATCAAATTCTGCACGGACCTTGTGCACTTCCGATGCCCTCCCATTTTCTTAATCGGTCAGTTTTGGGACACTGACCATCCTTCTTAAAACTGACTTCCCATCGTTCATCGGTCGCAACTGGGGACAGTTTGGTGGGTTGATGTCTTTTCACGCTTAGTTATTCTCCGTCGCCACTGAGAGTGGATTTGGCGAATGTGCCGATGCCAAACTGGCCGAGAGGGGACTGGTCTTTCATACAATGGTAGAACCTGTTCTTCAAACATTCCTTTTGATAAATCTCAGCATTTTAGTTCCTTTTGTAGAATTGAGAACGCAAGCCACATGTGCAAATAGCTTGCCAAATGAGCACCTTCTGACCGAATTCTCCATCGCAACAGTCGTATCTGCGGTTGGCACACGTTTCCCAACAGATTTAGTATAAAACGCGGCCCCGGAGCGTTCTTGAATCTTCTTTAACGTATGTTTCGTCATCCATCAATGCACTGGTCGACATTGTCCAAAATGCACTGACACTTTCGAGCCCTGGTTTTGCACGAGACTTTTGTTCCGGAGTTTGTTTGGGCACTTTCTCCCCCCCCCAAAACACAAACAAACAAAGCAAATGGCGCTTACACGCTAAAAATATATACAGTAGTTTATGCGTAATAACGCATCGAATGTTTATAACTACTTTTCGATACACTCCTTATGACCACTTTTGGCCAATCTTTTTTGAATTTTTAGATTTCGTCCGCTGGTTTTATGAATTTTTGAAGCTTTGCTTGGTTAAAGCCCAAAAAGTCTCGATAGGCCGTGCCTCCGGGCAGTTCGGCGGATTCATGTCTTTCGGCACGAAACATACATTTTGACTTTTGAACCATTCTAAAGTGTCCTTTGCGTAATGACATGACGCCAAATCAGGCCAAAACACTACTTGACCTTCGTGCTGCCTAATCATCGGCAATAATCGCTTCTGGAGACATTCCTTAACGTATTTCTGAGTGTTGATCGTGTCCGTTGTGATGTACGAACTAGATATTTTACCACACTCGCATATTCCCTGCCAAACCATTACCTTTATACCAAATTTTTCGGTAAAAAATGCCTTCTCCGTTTTGGGGATGTCTTTGTCTTCGCTTTTAGTATAGAATTGTGGTCCGGGAAGCGTTTTGTAATCTAGTTTCACATACGTTTCATCGTCCATTATTATACACCCAGAATTTCTACACAATAGCGAATCGTAGAGTTTGCGGGCCCGTGGTTTCACGAACGCGGCCTGTTTTGGGTTCCTTTTGCGTTTTTTCTGCTTCCGGTATGTTTTTAGCCCAAGTCTTTCCTTGGAACGCATGACGTTACTTGACGAGGTCCCTAGTTTCTTCGCAACATCCCGAACGGAAGTCGCTGGTTTTCGCTTGTAGGCATCCCTGATCTTTTTATCGATATCCGGACTAACAGGACCGGATTTCCGACCACTCTTCGGCGCATCTTCAAACGTACACTGTTCTCTATATGTTCGAATCGCAGATCG
This sequence comes from Aedes koreicus, assembly GCA_024533555.2. Classification (NCBI taxonomy): domain Eukaryota; kingdom Metazoa; phylum Arthropoda; class Insecta; order Diptera; family Culicidae; genus Aedes; species Aedes koreicus. The sequence continues at coordinate 24,606 of JAHHFK020000711.1, read as the reverse complement.
TACCGCTCCGACGCTTACACCCTCTTCCTTGGCTAATTTTCTCAAGGAGAGTACGCTCACAGTGCACCATTTGTGCACGATACTTTTGCGTTGTTCCGGAGTAAGACCGCGCATTTTGATAGGTAACACAAAACTGAGCACTTTTTTGATGCTATGTCATTCAGGAATGTGCATACAAAAGGACGCAGCCAAAACATGTTGAAATATTTCATTATATTCAAAGTGACCGTTAAAATAAGGTGTGCTTATACTTTCTGGAACAGTCGTTATGTTACGCACGTTTTTTGTATGAAGCTTCAAATTTTTTTGTATGGATTGTCACGTTTTCCCAAACCCCCTCTCCCCCCTTACTGCGTGACATAATTAATGGACCTTCCCTTTCCGATGAAGCGTGACGTTGTGGTCATAATGGATAACGATATCAACTTGACACTGGACGGCAATGACTGGCAGGGAATCAGGTACATTACGTCTCCCAACAAACAGGTGAGCGTTGACGTCATATTTCCGTAGTTCATATATCTACCACACCAAGTGCCCTAAAAATGGCCCTTCTGTGGCTGATGCACTTTCCTTCGGGGCTTGTGGTGAACGGGGAGATATACAGTACAAAGTGCCTACCGGAAGTTGCTGCCTTTATCAAGAAATATTTCGCATTACGCGAAGGAGGATGTGGTTTTTTTAGACGGAGATCACCGGAGGAGATAGACTAGATGAAGAAAGACGTTATACCGAAAACCGCTAAAATTCCCAAAGTCCATAAGCTGCAGCTGATGGATATTTTTTGGGCGAATCTCAAACAGAGGATCTACTCCAATATAGAATGTTCATTTTATAAAGTGGACACTTATTTGTTATTGGGTTAAGTTAGAAACTTTATTAAAATTATTAATTTTATTATCAGTGTGTGACATAAACGTTCTCTTTGGCAATACACCTGATAACTGTCAAAATAGTTACAAATTACAAAAAATGGGTCGCATCAACCTGTTAAAACGCAGATTAATTCTGCACAAATGATGTTCCGTAAAGCTATCGTTTCAAGTTTTGGTGAATATAGCAAAATGTTTGAAGTGTACAGCGATGTTTTCAAAACCGTGAAGAAGTATGGTGAAACCTGTCCTCTTGTAGACCTACCAAAATCCAAACGCAAGCTCACCATGTCATTGTATAAAGGGTCAAAAAAAACGGGATGGGGGGATTGATAGGCAACATCACCTTTATGTATCCACGGACGTTCTTTAAAAGGATACTAGAAGCACAAAGTCGTTTTTGCTAGTGTTAGTCTCTCAGTTCTAGTTAAAAAAAAAAGTACAAAGAATCTCCTTCCAAAAAAACAAGATTGAACAATTGGTCAAAAATTTATGCTACCTAACAAGAGGATGCCCCAATGAGTGGCCAGCAGCATCCTCCCTTTATCCAAAAACTGTTAGCAACGAAGAGTTGACATTCGCACTATCCCAATTCCATTGGCCTCAATCGGGTGCCCTGACGGTTCCCTAAATATTCCTATTTTATTAATTTATATGTAAAAGATGATAATATATATATGTTCAAAATATATCCGACATCCACTGGCTTGTTACTGAAAGGAAAATTATGTATGCATTAATAATTATGTAGCCCTGGAAATGTCAATTATCATGGATAAAATCAATCATGAATAAAGTTAGTATATCTTATCAAAAATCACTAAGCCAAACCCTCTACTGCTTCTAAGGATTGTATCGAAAATAAACTGGCAATGTTTAGGATTCGCTCACACATACACGCGTAAGAATATCGGTCAGTGCCTAAGGTATGACCACAGCCATATCAAGCTATGGTTTACTAACCACATCTTTTTTATTTGTCAATATAAAGATGTCACCTATACCGATAACCCAATGTCTTTTTGTGTGTTACCGTTTTGACTTACGGTTTGCTGTCACAAAAGCATTGTATTGAAAATGGAGTCGAAAGAACAAAAAGTACATGAAAAAATGTTGCACAAAAGTGTGGAAAATCCGCCTATGTCGCATCATGGCATTGCAAAATCACTAGGAGTCCATTGTTCAACAGTAAGTAGCGTTTTGAAACGCTTCCAGGATCGGTTGACTCTATGAAACCAGGATCTGGCGGCAAGCGGAACGACAACTTCAGATTCCAGAGGGATGCAGTGCTTCGGCTAATTAAGCAAAACCCGAACCTTTCCATCCGAGATGTGGCTAAAAAGGTCAAAGCATCGTATTCATTCGTACAGAAAGTGAAGAAAGCGGCAGGATATAGGTCATTCAAGGTAAGAAAAACCCCAAATAGGAACGAGAAGCAGGAAACCAGTTCGAAAACAAGAGAGCGTAAGCTTTACGAAAAATTGCTGACTAAATGGATTATGAAATAAACGTCAAAGCAGACTTCAAACAGCTTCCTGGGCTTGAGTTTTACACCGCATTAAAACTTGGCATGGTTGACGATCATTTCAAGGCCAAAAAACTGTCGAAGTTTTCTAAAAAGTACATAGTTTGGCAGGCTATTTGTTGTTGTGGTTTGAAGAGCAAAATCTTTATAACAACAGGTACGATTAACCAACAAGTTTACGTCAACGAGTGTCTGCAAAAACGGCTTCTACCATTCATATAAAAGCACACGAGTTCTGTGTTGTTTTGGCCTGATTTGGCGTCTTGCCATTTGGTATGCAGAAAACAACGTCAACATTGTACCAAAGGACTGTAAACCTCCGAACACCCCAGAACTACGTCCAATTGTAAGATATTGGGCCATTGTGAAGCAAAAATTTGGAAAATCGGAAGGAGAGGCAAATAATGAGAAAGATTTTGCTAAAAAGTGGGAACATACTAGCAGAAAGGTGACTGAGGACATTGTGCAGAATTTGACGGATGGTATCAAACGTAAAGTTAGAGCATACGGATATTACAAGTCCGAATAATAATATTTTGATTTGACTAATTTACAGTTATAAATCAATCCTTTGTTACGTTGATTTTTTTTCGGATTTGGAAATTAATAGAAATAATGTTATACTGCGACTTTTTTTTTGGCAAATTTTTGCTGTGCGCATACCTTACCTACGTTCGAATCGTTCATCTGTCAACAACTAGATCAGCTCCTGAACTTTCGGTAAACAGTGATCATTTTCGAGATGCCACGAATCAAAAAGAGTGTTAAAATTCAAGTGGTGGATACGTGGCTTCGTGAGAAGGATGTCACGAAGAACAAAATAGTGAAACGTTTCGGAATTCATCACGACTGCGTAAAATCTGTCAAGTTCGGGGAACATAACTTTTTCGAAGAACTGCCAAGAAGAGGAAAAAAACCAGGTCCAGCTGACCCAAAATTCGATAGTAAGGTAGTCAACCTCATCCTTCGGAAGAGATCGATGTCAATTCGTGATTTGGGCAAAAAGGCTGGTAACTCCGTCGGAATGGTGCAAAGAATCAAGAAGCGCAACAACCTGAAGACTAATAAGAGGCGGAAAATAGCAACTGCAGCAGAAAGTGCTGAGCGAAAATCCAGGGCAGAAACCAGAGACAGAGAATTACACAGCCGACTTTTGCAACGATCGTCTGCCCCCGTTTTGGTCGATAACGAAACATATGTGAAAGAGGACACCAGAACGCTTCTAGGACCACAATTTTACACCAAGGTCATCGGCGAAGATGTGAAAATCTCCTAAAAGTCGTCTGAGATGGAAAAATTTGGCCAGAAGGTTCTCGTATGGTAGGCAATTTGTTCCTGCGGCTCCATTTTTCATAGATTTTCTACACTAAAGGTACGATCAATGCCGAAGTCGACCCTACTGAATGTTTGCACAAAAGAATGATTTCGTTATACAAGCAGCACAAGGTCCATAGTTAGTTTTGGCCTGATTTAGCGCCAGCCTATTGGGCCAAAACCACAGTACAGTGGATTCAAGAAAGCCCAGTAGCCCAGGAGTAGGACATCAATCCTCCCAATTGTCCATAGCTTCGTCCAATTGAACGCTACTGGGCTATTGTCAAGTGCAACTTCAAGAAGAGTGCTAAGGAGTGCAAGACCATGGAGGAGTTCAAAAAGAATAAGTTTGCGGCTCATGAGTGGAGTCAAATCTAAAATAAGAAAATTCGGGAAATAAAATTGCTTTCATTCTTTTTTTTTTTTTTTTATATAAAAGAACACTTTTTTAAATCATTTGGTTTTGTATGTTTTGTTGATTTTTTTTATCTCATGCTATGAAAAAAAAAATTTGCTGCCAGTTTTGTTTCGATTCAGTCTTAGCGCATGTCAGCCTTCTTCGGAGATTGGCATTCACAAAACAATGGTTGGATTTAAAAAGTGTTAAATTTTAGAAGTTTATATTACCTGTTTTTAAATTAATAACAAACTTATTGATGTTTTATTGAGAAAAGAAATTGTTTGTTTTGAAACATAAACAAATAATGGTTCTTTAACTTCGTTTTTGAACGGTTGAATTTTAAGGTAGAACTGACCCTTGCGCTGAGCTGGTCGGCTTGACGTGCCGCAATCGGTCAGTAAGGACCTGAAGCTAAGTGTCAGTTCCATTGTGGTTGTATCGCGTTAATTAGTTTTTCCACTGAATATATCCACACACTTTTTTGTAGTTATTCATTGAAATAAACCATCCACACTTGTGAGTGGCCCGAGCTGCATCGTTGATGTTGGTTCGGTCTTCAAGTTCGACATTTCTTAATCGGTCTTCAAAATCACATCTCAATGTTTATTTGAAGTCTAGTAAAAAAAACCACCCACACTTCCCAAGTAACATTGCCAAAACCGTCCAGCTTTATTAATTTTTATTAAAGTTTTATGAAAGCCACTAGAAATCAATATGTTTTTATAATGGCTTCAAGAAGAGCCAATTGGTTTTATATTTTAGTCGGGTTGATGAGAACCTACACAGCTTGTGTACAACGATATTAAAACCTTGTTTTCTCAAATTCCTTTTACTCCTATCAATGGTTTTATTTCGACTTTATGAACTCGTCAAATACTGTTTCGAAGTGCCGTTTTAGGACTCAGTCATATTATCTTATTACGGTCAGTTGAAAATGCATTTTTAAACCATTTTGCCTCCAGTAAATGCATAAATCGGCAACTTGGTTTTATAGTAGTCATTGCGAAGATAAATTGGCTTTTTGGCAAAACTGTGATTTTTTCCTATCACCATATTGGAATATAAGAAATAATTGAAATATAGAAAAATAAATCCACCGTATTTTGAATGTAATGCAAATGAACTGTAGATCGGAGACCGATTTTGGCATTCTTTCAGATAACCTAATTGAATTTCACCAATTTTCACGAAATTCATGATTAATTTATTGAGTATATTTGTTGTAATTTTGTTGTTGTAGTCGTAAACTCGCATAATTTCTGAGGCGCATTAATTTTCGGCTCTTATCGTGCCAATATTCACCACAAAATTAAATGCGCATATGATTTGGAGCATGATACGCTGTAAATAACTCAATTTGTATAGGATACTTTGCTTTCAATAAAATTTTCCACAACACAAACACTTTTTTCATGAATGTTATTTATTGCTAAATGAATCAGAAGAGCACAGAATCGAACAAAGCAGAACAACAAAAACCAACCACGATATCACAGTGTAGTTTGACAGCTGTGGCCATTTGGTCGTATGTTGGTTTTCATGGCAGCCAATAAGTTTTATGAAGGTTCTCAAGTGGTCATAACATCTTCAATGTTTTTAGAAATGTTTTAATTATTTTTTTTTTCCACCTTAAGTGGATTATACATATTTACATTAAAAAAGAAAACAGAATTTTTTGGTAGACAAAACGGTTTTAAATTTATTTTTTTCACCAAAGTTGTAAAAAGTACTACACGGCTACAAAAAAAAAAAAAATAATACTTGAGTGATGATGATGATGATGATGGTGATGATGATGATGATGATGATGATGGTCCCGCCACTTACCCCTACAAAGGTTTGAGCTAGACGATTAATCTATTAGATAATTTATTTAAAAAACAATTCAACCAGTTATGCAAAACAAAAAACGAACTGATTTCATCTACAGATGTAAAGTTCTTCCAAAACTGTTCATTTGCTTTACAGCGATATAATTGTGAAAAGCTCTCGATGTCAACCACAAATGTTCGCAAGTATTCCCAGCGATCAGGAAATCCTTTAACAATTCAGATCACAGAATCCCGTATAAGGACATTATCAAAAGACAAGCCAATATCCGATCCTGCCCGCTACAGAGTCAATGGGGTTCCAAAGGAACCGCCAGCTTAGTTTTGGGCTGACCAAGGATATCCCCAATCAGGGAAATCGAGAAAATTTCCAAACCGAAAAAATCCTGGACCGACCCTAGTCAAACTTTTACTTTCAACCACGACAGAATTGACAAGGAATTCCCCGACAATCAGCCAGCCAACCCACTACTATTTCATGGCATCTTCTCAAGCATCAAAGGCCAATATATATATATATATTTTTTTTTTTAAATTCAAAAAGAAGTCCTTTATACCTGTATACCGCGCGCGAGGCTCAAACTTTTGTAGACTACACAAAAAATAAAAACTACTTTAAATTAAAATAACAAATAAAAACTTAAATTCATCATCATCATCGAGGCGAAAAGTATAGTTTGTTTGTGCCTCATGACAAATATAAAACATTTAACAATAAACCATACAAAAATATCCGTTGTAATAACATCGTCAAGATACAAAATTAGTCAAGAGTAAAAAGTTAACAGAGTATCTGTACAAAAGGCAGCTTTGATGTGTGAAATACATTGTCTCTTAAAATTTGTTAGTGTTGCTGCACGTTTGATGTGTATAGGCATCGAATTGAAAACGTTTATACCTTTAAAAAACAACGAATTTTGTGAAGCTCCGTACAAAAAATATGGTGTTCTAACATCATCCGCGTTTCTAGTGTTATATCTATGAATATCACTTCCTCTTTCAATTCGATTACACAAATATCGAGGCAGCAAACCGTTAATTACTTTAAAAATGAACACCATTGTCAAATACACAACTCTCTTCTTCACCGATAGCCACTGTAGGGCACTAATAAAAAAGAGGAGGAAGTGAACCTATTGCATCTCAAGATCAAACGCATTATCTTATTTTGCAAACGCTGTAATCTCGATATTTGTGTTTGATTAGCTAAAAACAAAATGGAAGGGCAAAATTCAATGTGAGGAGAGATGATAGATCTGCACAATCGTATTTTACTAGCAATAGTTAAATCATTTTTCAATCGGCAGAGAATACCGTACTTCTTTTCTATTTTCTTGATGACATCGTCAATGTGAGAGTCAAATTTTAATCTATCATCAATAATCACGCCAAGATATTTAATCTCACGAACGCGATCAACTGTCTCATCATCAATTTTAACAAAGACGTCTTCGATAACTCGATTCCGCGAAATTACCATGAATTTAGTTTTACTTATGTTCAATTTCAACTGTTTGTACTTTAACCATCTACTTCGAGAACGTAAATCTGCATTTAAATGTGAAACGGCCTCCTCAAGGCTTTTAGCTGCAATGAACAACACTCTCAATTCATTGATGCTTTTGGCAACACTGCTGTTCACCTACAGCTTCCTCTTCATAATAGCCCAAAATCTCTCTATCGGTCTGAGCTGGGGACAGTTTGGTGGGCTGAGTTCTTTCGGTATAAACTGAATCCCGTTGGTTTCATACCACTGTAGCACTGTATTACTGTAATAACAGCTTGCGAGATCTGGCCAAAACATGACAGGTTTATTGTGGGATCTGATGAATGGCAATATTCGTTTTTGGAGACATTCCATTCTGTACAGCTCAGTGATGAAAACCTTGGTCTTCCTACCGCAGCTACAGATGCCTTGCCAAATCATGTATTTACGAGCAAATTTATCTGCAAACACAAACTTGAATTTGGCAGAAACATCTCCCCGAGCCGTAGCCACGTTAATTTTATGTCCCGGTAGCAGTTTGAGATCGGTCTTTACATACGTTTCATCATCCATAAGGAGGCAGCCATTGAATTTTGTCAATACCTGATCATACAGTTTGCTGGCACCGATTCTGGGCACATTGTTCTGCTTTTGATCCCTATTTGGTTGTCTACAAGCATGGTATGACTTAAAGCCTTCCAGGAGACGAATCCGTAGCACGGCACTAAGTGCGGTGCGAAACTTTTTGGCCAAATCGGGGTCTGAGACGTTGGGGTTTGCCTTAATGTTCTTGATGACTTTGTTCCGCAGTTGACGGTTGACAGTACCCGCCCGACGCTTGCTCTGAGGCTTGCGATCCTTCGACAAAGTTTCTCTGTACTTTTTCAAAACACGCCTCATGGAATTTCGGGGAAAACCCAACACTTTAGCAACAAAGCCCAGACCACGAAGGGTTTACCAAATGACTACGCACAATTATTTTTCTTCTTTCTTTTTCCATTTTGTATTTCTCTGAAACACGTTCGAACTGCACCGCGAAAAAAAAAATTCTGATGTTGTTATTGTTATAGGGAACACATAAGATGTCATAGTTTACAAATCCGACCACTAGGGTCACTGTAAGAATCAAAAATGTTTGTTCCAATACTAAATGGGCCACACTTTACCACTGCCTTTGGCTTGATTGTGCGATGTCTTCTCTCAACTGGCCTAGGGGGCTCCAGATGTATTTTCGACCTTATTTTCTACTACCTCGAAAGCATCTAAATCAATGTCAATTGTTTTTTTTTTCAAAAACATTCTCTTTTTGTAAGTTCAATGTTGAAGTATTTAAACCATAAGCGTTTGCCCTTTGATTAACTCACCGGTATCATTAGCCCTTCTCCTCACTCAGTCAAAAACTTAAACTCACTCATAACCTCATTCATAACCTTAAGCCTATCATCAAAAAACGAACTCATCTACTCACTCTCAAATAACTCGACCCCTTCTCCGATTAAACCGTATCTTTTCGGAAAACCTATTAACTAAATCACTGCAATTAGTGTCTACAATCTAGTTAATAATACCGCGTTGTGACACTTATCTAACCTTTTTTTGCCTCCCAATTTCTCGCTTTTCTCAGCGCATTCGCTGTTAGAAACGATCTGCAAGAAACTTTCTCGCACATCCGTTTCCTGTCTTGGGGGAATGGCTCCAACCACCGTCACTGCCACCAAAAAGATCTGCGTCACGAAGGGAAGTTTATGGGTCAGATCCCATAAGCTTCCAACGGAGCGGTGTGATGCGGCAAAGCCAGACCAGAACCGACGGCCGAAACCCTCTCGGTTGGCACACGCTAATTCATATACTTTACGAGCGGAGCTTTATTTTTATTTTTATTTTCGTTTGAGCCCTCTCTTTTGTGCGGAATTGTGGATCAACCGCGCAGCTGCGGGGAAAATCCAGCGGCGGAACATTCGTTGGCGGTCGCGTGAGAGAGACATTTGAAAAGGGTTTGTGATGGCGTGAATAAATTAAGAAAATATAGGGAAAGAAAAAAAAAAGGTTGGGAAATGAAATAGCACGTCCGCAAACAATGCCGGCCGTGGTGTTGGTGGTGAGTCTTTGAAATGTGGGTCATCTCGGTGGGTCTCTGGCTGGATCATGATGAAGAAAATGGGATTTGCTTGAGTTTCTGTGATTTTATTGTGTCTGCTTTGTGCGTGTTTACATTTGTTGCGAACTGTAACCGGATTAGCGTGGGTTTAGTTTTTTATTTGGGTTTTCATTAGCATGATGATTTGCGAAAATGGAGTGGACGCTGATTAATGTTTTACGGATACAATACGTTTTGGAGTTTGGATGGCAATGAAGTATTCTCATAGAAAATGAAATAGGAACACAACGATTGCAATCAGTTTTCTCTCATTTCTGGTTGATTTGTTGACCAGTAATATAGGTACCAGTAATATAGGAGTTGTTAAAATTGAGATATATCTTAAAATTTTATTTATAAAGATCAAATTTGCATTTTTTATATTTTTACTAGTTGATCTTGAGCTCTTGTCAATCCGCATGATATTTTGTCGTGATGAGTGTTGTGTTTATTTATTTAGAAATTTTTAAATTTTGAAACTTTTAACACATTGATGTGGTTGATAACATTGAACATCACCTCATAAGCCTTTTAAATGACATTTTAGAAAAGTTTTGATTCAATTTGGGTTCTCTGAATCCGAAATTAATGTTACCATTTAGGGTAAGGGGATGTAATGTTAGCCTAGCTGCTTCATTCGGCCTAAGTACCAAATATGTCATTAATTCAACAATAATCAACAAAATGATGTTGCCAGCAAGATGATTGATTTAATTTTCGATTTTATTAACATTTTACACATCATGATTTCACTGGTTAAGCTGAACTGATTATATCCATGATCTTCGAATGATCTAAATTTGGCTAAATTGAACCGATAATCCAAATAATGCAGCCTAGATGTACAGAAAATAGTCACACGCTATAAGCTAACTGTTTGCATAGTTAAAATAACAATGATTTAATAAGAAAAAGGTAGACCCAATGTTAGGGATATATTTTTATCTTTGTTCCCAATTATGGCCTGTTGCCTGGATAACTTAGTAAAAATTATGTTATTGATAGAATTTTCAACGTTAATGTACGAGTTTCGGTTGTATATTTTCCAAATGGCTTATCTTAACACAAACCAAGGAATAAAACCTGTGCACAGTAAATTATTATGTTTTCATTATATAAGGGCCAATAAACTATTTGTGAAAATCTCTTAAGTGTTTCAAAGCAGGTTTAGTTTAGTTTGTTTTGTACATTTTGATGTTGGGTAGAGCGAATACGGCTGGCAATGCCTTAAGTCAGATAATCAGGGGGGAAACCCGTACGAAGACTGTTTTGAATAAAAAATCGATCGAATGGGACGAAGTTGCATCCATGAATAGACCCAATTTGATGCTTATAGACCGACATTACATCCATATCCCTCGAAAGTTTCTGACTTTATAAAATGAGTGGTGAAGCTTTTCGTGATACATACTACCAAACGTCTTATAAAACGTATCTAAGCAAGTGTATAACTAGCTAAACATCGCGCCCAGCTAAAATACTATATGAGTTATAATAAAAAATGTAATCGATCATTGCATAATAGGCTGAGTCAAGGGACACATACCCTATCTTCCACAAAAGTTGATAAAGACCGTTAAAAGCATTTCAAAAGCATCAAGACATTTCCGTTAGAATATTTTATGTGTATTCAATCCAACACCAATTGGACGGCAATTGGATTATAGAAGATATATGTTTGCAACAATACTTGAAGTGACCTTTGGAAGCAGCTTTAGTCCAGGAGCTAAACAGTGTCAACTCTTTTGCAGATTCCTTTCGAAATGCCTGGAGAGCTACGCCCATTCAAAGGTTACTTCCACATACAATAAGCCTCGCATGTAAACATTACCGATATTATTTGGATTTTGGGTACTGAAGCACACTTCTAGATTTGGAAATGTATTATTTCCAAACCAGACACGTATTTAGTAATATTTGCAAATAGGTTTATGTAATATATTTATAATCAGATAGATCTCACCAAAGGCCACCTCCAAAATAACAATAGCCTGTGCAGTCGCAAAAATGAAAATCCTGATTGGTAGTTAATTGCATGCACTCGCGATGAAATCAATGCAATCGATACATAAATTGGCGTTGCTAAACCATCCGTTAGATATGCAACCAGCATAACGAAAACGGAGCTCATTTGTGGGATTTGTGGTCAAGCAGCTAGCGGCATCATTCGTCGTTCAAGCGATTGCGATGAAGTGAAGATTTGATTCCCGCTCCAGCCTGTGGAACTTTTCGCAAAACGAATATGTCCATACTGGTCCGCTGGGTGTTAGGTTAAGTTGTCCGTAGTAATTCACTACAGTGTGTCTCACAATAGGTGTCACCTTTTTTCAATCTTGGTTTATTTCAGCTGGGTTATTTTAACAGCGGAATTGATTATACCCGTTTTGAGTGTATTCTTTTGACAGCTTATTGCTGAAGATAAATAAGCGATTCCGTTTGTTTATATTGATCAGCTACCATGGAAGTCATATGGGAGCAAGTCTTAAAATTACATTCGCAAAAGCTTAGACCGTGTCAGATAATCAACAGCCTTAAGCAGTTCGGAGTGAGTAAGCGTTTTGTTTTTCGTACCTTGAAACGGTTCAAGGAAACTGGAAATGTCCATATTCGACACAAAGGAGGTGCCAGACGAACTGCCAGAACGAAGAAAAAGATCAAATGTGTGAGAGAGCGAATAAGACGTAATCCGGCCTTATCTGGCTGTAAATTGAGCAAACAATTTCAAATGTTCCCTGCTTCAATGAACAGGCTCCTCAAACATGATCTGGAATGCAAGCGGCACAAGAAACAACGGGTTAACGGGTTGACGGAGCGTCAAAAACAAGCCAGGGTCCAAAGAAGCAGAAATTTTTTGGTTTGGCATGGTGGCTGAGAGATTTTATTTTTGGATGAAAAGGTCTTCCTCCTTTAGGACAGTCATAATCAACAAAATGATCGTGTGCATGACAAATGTCTTGCCAATATTCCAAGATCAATCTAGCTGTAGAACACTCTCAGGTTGTATTGAAAATCGTGGTATGGGGCTCCACTTCACGAAAAATAAAACTTCCTCTTCTTTTCATAGAACCTAACGTAGAAATCTACACTGAATATTACATCGAGCAGGTTTTGAAGAACCATTTGCTTCCTTATGCTTCAACGCTGTATGGGAATACACCATATTGTTTCCAACAGGACTCAGCTCCAGCTCACAAGGGTGGTGCGCGGAAAATTTGCCCGATGTCATCACAAGCGAAGAATGGCCTGCATCTTCACCGGATCTCAACCCCCTGTGGCTGTTACTAAAATTCGAATTTGATTATTTATAGGTAAGATAATGCGATTATCTACGTCTAATAATCGGAATCCATTGATATCTAATTCATTTGTAGGAATTATGTAAGAGTCAAATTCTTTGTTTGGGGTTATATGCTTCAACATATAGGCCCTACGAAAGGGCTTACTTTAGATCGATTCAAGAAGCATTTGGTTGATATTTGGGACCAAATTCCTCAGGAAATCGTGCGTGCCAGCTTCGATGGGTTTACAAAGCGTTTGCGCAAAGTTATCAAGGAAAAAGGCGAGAGATTCGAATTGAATTAATATGGTTTATTTCTATAACATGTTTCTTTCAAATGAAAAATAAGTGCTATGATTTGGTTGATTTGTTTTGCTATAATCCCATTTTGTTTCAGTGACACCTATTGTGAGCCACCCTGTATATGTTCGATGTTCAGTCTCTACAACCTCGAGTTGAAGACGGTTTTAGTATAGTAATAAAAAAAAATGATTACAGGTTGAGTGTGAACTTGAAATTATGTTCAAGCCTCGCACTCGTGTTGAATTCGTTCATTGCTCTTGACTAGCAAATGGCTGTTTCTTCCATTGCACTTTTCTAGTTCTTATTTTAATCATTTTTCGCACTCCGCATTCGAAATCAAAATCGTCCGACTCTTAATTGAACAACGAACTTTTTTTTTTACCACTGGAACAGCAATACTAATTATCAATTCACTCGTGACTGACCGGAAAAACACTCTTCCTTTATTTTGCATTTCGAATTGGGAAGCTGCATATCAAGGAATTAACAAAAAATACCGTGTCAAAGTATGTTAAGTATGTGCTCGATTTGTTCTCGACAAAGCACGCCATATAGTTCTCAAGATTGACAGTAAAACGTATATACAGCGATTCCATAGAAAAAAGATATAAGATCTCTCAGAATTTCAGGATATTTTGTTGTTTTGTTCCTTATTGAAAAATATTACAGTCTATTTTTTTTATTTCACCATAAGGATGACTTCATCTCCGTTGGGTTGGTGCAAAAAATTGACTTCCCAGTTAGCACACGAAACATCTTTAATGTTCAACACTTAGTTTTCATGTTTCATTTTAGTAATTCTGCAGTAACAAAAAGCATATTCGTCAAGTTGCAAATAGGCTCCATCCTTGCGCTTTTTCTGTTGTTGTTGTGTATGATTTTGCGATACATAGCCAAACAAAACTTTCGCTAATTTGTTTCGAGAGAGATTTTAATGCTCTATTGAAACAAGATGTGCTACTTGGGTTTTTATAAAAATGCATTTTTTTCGGGGCTCTTTGTCCCCGAGACCCGTTCCCCGTTTTATACTTGTTCTTGTAAGTTTCGAATTTCGCACTAAAGGTGTATATATTTATGTATTTAAAAAAGAAGAATATTTAATTACCTTTCATTTGCATATTAAGTTGATGAAACTGGCCCCGTGGTTCAAGAGATATGATATTTTGAAAAATTTGCATTTTTTTATAAAGTTAATTTTTACCACCCTAACGCAGAAATAGTCACCTTTATAAAAATAATTAAATAAATACGGGTCTAATATTTCTCAATAAGGAAAATTGCATACAACAATGATATTCTGAGAGATCACATATCTATTTTCTATGTAAGTACTGTATACCTATTGACCCACGAGAACTTCCAGGGCGTAAATTTCATCACAGCTCCACCCCTAAAGAAGTTTCGTCTGACGAGAAAACGAAGAAAAAATCTTAATTCCTTAAGCAATATTTTTTGTTGAGAGCTATGAATCGATTTGGCAATGTTTCAGTACCTTTTATTACAACCGGTACCATCAACGCATATATTTTTATCTTAATGAATGTTTGAAGAAGTGGTTGATTCCATTCTTTTTTTTTTTAATCATTCCGTCAATAAAGTTTTGTTTTGGCCATACCTAGCATCGGCACACTACGCAATAAATTGTTGTAGTACCTCGAGCTACAAATGGCAAGACCAATCGAGCAGATTTGGTCCATCTGCAAGAAACGATTCTGTAAGAGACCAATTCCACCTTAAAACCGGTCTGGGTTAAAGCGGATCTGGAAGAAAACGTATAATATGACATATGTGTGATATTTACTACCACCCATTGTAGCACGAAAACTAAGTCTAACAGGAATCGGATTTCCTCTCTGTTAGACTTGATCAAGCTTTAATAACCACTGATTGTCCTCATCATGCCATTAAATGAAGGGCCAAAAAGGGTCGGGTGGATCGATATGCAACATCGCTTATACGTATTCACAGGGATATAAAGAATCTTCTTCCAACAACAAGGCTGAAAAGTTGGTCAAAAGAGCGAGTTATCTAACATGAGGATCCCTCATGAAAATGGGAGAAAGAGACCGCCCTCTAGCAAAGGGGAATGTGCATTTCCTCTTTCTACGTGCAGAGTGTTTCATTAAGGTGCCCTGGTGGTCCGTCCCATTTCCCAGTGTTTGGATTAATTGTTTATATAATTATGTATAAATTTAAATTAAAGAAAAAGTATTACGGCATGCGTATCTTTTATATATGTTCTTCACTTGGTTGATCCTGAAATGATAAAAATGTTGTATATTGCTTCCTGAATAGTCCTGGTACGGCCTGAAAAGTCAAGAACATCGTTTCATCAATCGTAGATAAATTGTTGTTATAATACAAGAAAATTGAATGCAACATGTTTGGACAAATTTTAATCAACACTTGATGGATCTTGTATCGCTATATCTAAGCAATACCTTGTTTTTATTTATCTTTTGGATGATTTTGATAGAATTTTTTTCACCTGACAAAACCGTTATTTTCGAGCGGAAACTTTCCATCAAACTACAGCAAAACGTCAAAACAATTTGTTTGTTAATGATTATTCGTCTCAATTTGTAGAGATGGGATGGAAAGAAAATTCCGTAGATATCCGTAAACTTATCGTTAACAGAGAAATTGTTCGAATATACAAAATTAGTAAGGCTGGAGTACGAAAATATGCAAGACGTATGAAAAACTTGGAAACGAACAGGCAGAGGAAGGAAGAAGAAGACTACATCCAGCGATGCACACCCTATTTCTCGAAAAGTTCACTACCAGCCGTGAAATCCGAAAAAAATTAACTTAAATATTTCCCAATGCAGGGAACGGGCTTTGAAAAGATGGGTTTGCCCGTGTATTCGAAATGTTAACAAGTTTGTTTACCTAGTATACCTTAATTAAAAACTGATTTGAATTTCTAATGGATCAAACGTCTTAAATTTTCCCAAAAATATATCGGCATGCCGTTGGATTTCCGGATAGCAGGTTCTCTGGAGTGATGAGAGCAAATTTGACCTGTTTGTGAAAAAAGTTAGATAATGCACCTTTAAAAAGGCAATCAATTAAACTACTCCTAGGCTTTCCTGTTAAATCGATACAGAGACAGTACAGTACAGTCAGTCATGAACAGGGTGGCAAAGGTTGCCTGTCAGAATTCGCTGAATCATAAAAATAAGAAGGCTCAAATGAATCCAAGTAAGGATTTGCTACAGTGGCATGCTGATTGTGATATTATCTTTTCCGATGAAAATATGTTTCTGCTGCAAGTTAGGCACAACCAACAAAATGATAGAATATATGCAGCGAGGCTTGCAAATGTTCCCAAAGATAGGTAGACTGTGCCGCGGTTCCAAAATATGTCGAGAGTAATGGTATGGGATGAAATTTCGGAAAACATCAAGCATGATCTACTTGTCATCGAGTCAGGAGTAAAACTCAACACTAATTGCTTCGTCGAACATGTTTGGATGAATCACATGTTACTCTATGCTGCGAAATTGATTACAGACGGACATTACTGTTTTCAACCGGATTCTGCTCCTTCTTATCATTCGAAAGCAACACAAGAGTAGTATAGCCAAAATTTTCCCCATTTGATATCATCACAAGAATGGCCTGTATCATCGCCAGATCTCAATCCTTTGGGTTTCTCTACGTAGGGGTACATGCTCAGTAAAAAGGTCACAGTCTTGAATCTTTTATGAAATCTTTAATCAATATTTGGGACAATATGCCTCGAGAAACGAAGCGTTTCAGTAACCTCTACGGCTGATTGAAAAAGAAAGGTGAGTGGTTCCAGCTCCACCTGTTATTTTTTTTATAATGAAATACTAGTTTATAGGAAATGAAGCGTTTGTAGATTTTAAATTAGCGTTATGTTTTTATGAACATTTACTTTACTGACAAGCACCCGTCACCAAATTAATTTCTTAAATATATTAATATGAAAATTACAAACATAGCTTGCTGAGCGCATCCTAAAGCTTACCCTCCCTACTAACACAATTCCACTTTTCCCGAGACACTTATGAGGGGTCGTGGGTTCTCCATTCTTAACTAAGTGTCGGACTAACATTCCTTCCTTATTCCCACCAGTTACAAGGACGTGGCCAGGACAGCTCTGCTCTGTTGAAAGGGGGCACCTCCTTTATCTAAGAGGTAGGGATACATCACAAATCACTATCTAACAGCAACCGATAAAGGCGCGTCTCCATCTTAACGACAGTTCAGGGCTTGTACAACCTACGCTATTGTGCGACCTGGTTTATACTATGCTATTTACTTTACTGACAAGCAACCGTTGCCACCCTGTACAAAGAAAATATTCTCGAATGCGCAGTAATTCTCGATCCTGAGCATAGCTTAGAAAGGAACATGGTCGATTTTTTTGTGATAAGATGTCACAGATTCACTCAGATCGTTCCAAGAAGAAGTCATGCTCCACTCTTGAGCTTTAGCACTTGCAATCGAAGCGTCCTTGGTGTATGATCAGAAGGTCGTATGAATTCCCGATTATTTTGCTTCAAATCAATTGTCATAAGGCTTGATTCACTTAAAATGCACTGCGTATTTTTTTTTACAACGCTCCTAGTTGTCGGTTTAAAAAAAATCTTAGCAGACTTTTTAGATGCTTTTTTATTTCAGTTGTTAATGTTTTGGAACGAATCATCAAGATTAAGAACAGTTATGACAGATGGAAGTCGAACAAAGGAACGTGTTTTGGACATCCACATGGGACATCCACATGGGACATACAACATGGTCTGGTTCAATAGGTACCTCATACGTTTCCGATAGCGAAAAACTATTGTTCGGAAGGATCACACAGTAAGCGACGTAGTGGAACTGACGATCGGCAACTGCATTGAAAGGTATTGAGAACAATTAGAGAAAACTCAAGACATTCAGGTGGCAAAATTTCCAAAAAATACAATTTCAACAAAAAAATCCGTTTTAGCAAAGACTTTCGTTCTTATCGTGCCAGCAAGCCGCCAAACTGGACACGGAGACAGAACCGAATGACCAAAACACGCGATCGGGATTTTTCTAGAGATGTTCTCACGTGGCACACAGGTCGTAAAGACTTATAGCAGCTACCCGAGTAAAAATTTTATTTAGCCACGACACCAGGAGATGTCCTCAATACATATAAATTACTTTTTTGCTGATAAGTTTGCCAGATTTTTTGTGATTTCTTTACTAATGAGTCTATGAACTCGAAGCTCTACAAGAAAGAGTGCTTGAAAAAAAAACAACCATTCATCATAGCACAGAAAGGTCCTGTAAATTTTTTGGCAGATTTGACTAACTGCCACTAAAAACGAGAGATACTTCACTGGTACCGAGACAACAGGGTGGATTTAATCGGAAAGGATCTCGACCCACTCAATTGCCCTCAATTTTGCCAAATTCAGAAATATTTGGCAGCAGTCAAGCGGAAGCTGCATAAGACTGGAAAAGTGACTCGGAATGCTGCAGAGATGAAGAGATGGTGGAATAAAACGCTCAAGTTGAAAAAACCAAACCCAAAACCAACCCCCACCAAAAAATCACAAAACAATACAGATTTAGACTATTGATATTTTCAATCACGAAAATGCAACAAAATACCTTTATTTTGACACTCTACTGTTTTATTCAA
The DNA here is from genome assembly GCA_024533555.2 of Aedes koreicus. Classification (NCBI taxonomy): domain Eukaryota; kingdom Metazoa; phylum Arthropoda; class Insecta; order Diptera; family Culicidae; genus Aedes; species Aedes koreicus. The sequence continues at coordinate 5,813 of JAHHFK020000711.1, read as the reverse complement.
CCAAGACAATCCCGAGATAGAACTAATTTATTGCGTCCAGTCCAGATGCTTAATATAGTGATAGACATTCGTTTAGCCGAGAGCTCAAAATTTTGAAAATATTCAAAAATTATAAATAGATGTGTTTTGTCGTAGATGTAGTATATCTGCATCACTTTGATGAGAAGGGAACGACTCGCACGCACACACTCACCAAACGGGTAGCGGCGGATGTAAACATTTAAACGACGTTTTCATCATAGACATTCGTTTAGCCGAGGTGCGAAAAAGGTTTGTTTTTGGCCATTTTTTCGGGGTTTTCAAGTGTGTTTTGAAGCATTTCGATAAAACAACTTATAATCATCAAGGTGCGTCAATAATGCGGTGTTTAATTTTTAATGATTAATGATAAATGTAATAGTTTCAGGAATGGCGAAGGGTACCCGACTAACGGAGGAAGAACGGCGCATTATAAGTTTGTTCAAGGAGGAAGGCCAATCGAATGTCTCAATTGCCCGAAAAATTGGTCGATCTGAGAAAGCAGTGAGGAATTCCCTCAAAATGGGATCAAAATATGGCATTAAACAATCTTCCAAAGGACGTACCAAAGTATCGTTGAGGATGAACGGGCAAATCAGGCATGAAGCTACACGGAATCGACTGTCCTGCTCCCAAATAAAGCAAAAGCTCGATGTTCCAGTGACTTCCCGACAAATTGCTCGGATTCTGAATGAATCGCCAAACATCAAGTGGAAGAAACTACAAGGAAAACCGAAGCTCAATCTCACTCATAAGCAGAATCGGCTGAAGTTCGCCCGGAAGTACATGGAGTGGAAGACGGAATGGCGTAGTGTTCTGTTTTCTGACGAGAAAAAGTTTAATTTAGACGGGCCCGATTGTTACAGTTGCTACTGGCACGATTTGAATCAAACCAGCGTCGTTAGATCGAAGCGAAACTTTGGTGGTGGAAGTTTGATGGTATGGGCTGGCTTTTCCTACCATGCAAAGCTTCCGATTTGTTTCATCTCAACCCGGATGAATTCCGGAATGTACCTGGAGCTATTGGAAGACGTTTTGATCGGTCATATTGAAAACGACGCGAATGAGGACATCGTTTTTCAGCAGGACAATGCATCTATCCACGTCTCCAAGCAATCCAAGGCTTGGTTTGATGAAAAAAACATTCCACTGCTGGACTGGCCAGCTTGCAGTCCTGATTGCAATCCCATAGAAAACCTCTGGGGAATCTTGGCTGGAATGGTTTATGCAAACGGACGTCAGTTTGACAGCATTTCCAGTCTTAAAACATCAGTTCAAGAGTGTTGGGCCAAAATCGACATGGCAACACTGCAAAAGCTGTCTGATTCGATGCCAAACCGTATTTTTGAAGTGATTTGTAACGATGGCGGCCATACCAAATATTAAATATCGATTTTCTTCGAAATTCATAATTAAAAGACATCTTGATGATGAAATTCAACAATTCGGCTAAACAAATGTCTACCCGTTTACCGATATTTTTTCAATTTCATTATCCAAATGTAACGTAATCTTAAGTTTTATTAATAAATTGGTTAGAAATAAATGAGATGTATCCTACAAGATCAAATCCGAGCAAACAGTGTGTTTTATTTTCGATATACATAGAAAAACTGGGCCTCGGCTATACGAATGTCTACCACTGTATTTCCTACTATTCTAGAGAGTTATATATTTTTTTAAATTTTTAAAGTTATTGGTAGTTAATTTTTTGTAATTTGAATGACGCCAAAAAATGTCAAAAATGTGTTCGGTTTTCAATTACTTCTATTTCCTCTTCAACATTAAATATTCATCCAAGAATTCAGTTTTGTTGTTATTTAAGATCATTTTCTCAATCCAGGAGACTGTATAGTCGGAAAATGCTATGCTATGCTATGTCATTTTCTCAAATCGATGCAAGGAATTGATTTTTTTTTATACTGTTTGAATGTAATGTTTTATTCAAGCTTCAGTGGGCCTACTTTAGCTCAATCGGAAAACGTGCAGTTTAAAACCAACGCTTTACACTACCAACATGTCATGTAAATTTCGGTGCCCTGAGACCGACAAATGCAAGCGTCCCTTAGCACATGAGAATGAGTTGAAAGAGATGAGAAAATAAATTCAATCAAAAACACCTTTTGTCGACTTGCGTATGAGTCAGTTTCAGGAGACATAATTTTACACAAAATCTTTGTTTACGTTCCACGACTTTTTACAAGCATGTATTACGTCTCGTGTAAAATTCATAATTTCTAAGTGTGTAGGCTAGTTTGGATTCCCAGTCTGGTCTGGGAATTTTTTGTAAAAGTATAAATTTATCAACTCTCTTGGCATTGGGTATAATTGTATTTGCTACACCATCATGCTAATCGTTGCCTTAAAAGTTACTGGCATTGAAAGTCCTCAATTAATAACTGTGAAAGTGCAATTAGAACACAACATTGAGTGCAGGCAGTATGCATACTATGATTGACAAGAGATGGAATTATTAATGGCCTATTTAAAATGAACACAATTATCCTGCTATTACTTACTTCACATTTCTTCTGCATATTAACCAATGTCCTTTACTAGGGAGAAATTGAGTTCCAAGATTAGGCCACGCGACCGAGGAGATTAGTGTTTGCTCCGTTTTATGGTCGGCAGCCTAATGACTTAGCAACGGCATTATTCACGCGGACAGCTAAGGGCAGGTACTCAGCAATGTTTCTGAGTACTAATGACGGATTCACTTACATGTCTGCCTTGTTCGTGTATCATGAATCATGGCTTCAACTGCAGCAGATAAATTGTCTTTTGCAATGCAAGTTTGACGTTTCTCTCTAACGTCTATTGTTTCAGAAAAAAAAACGGAAGGATATGTTCAGAAATAATGTAGAAATACTATTCAGTATTGGTAAAATAGAATGATTTTGATGAAAATGAAATGATGCTTCAATAATAAAAAAAAACCAATATCAATGCAGTTCGATAGGTTAATGCTGACAGTTTTAATGGGTTGACCCCCAAATTTATTCATATTAAAAACATTATAAAGGATACAATATCCTACTTGATATGTATCACGGTACCGCTGTCCCCTAGCAACTGCGCTTAGCAACCATACTTGTTACTTTCAATAAAGGCATCATTAGTTCCCAAGCATTCAACCTGAGTAGTCAAATTCATTTTACTCTGCAAACCCATACATTACATACATGAAAGTGGCACACTTGCATATACATATGATGAGGTGTACCAAATGTTAACTTACACCGTGTCCAATATATTCTCATACAAAATAAAACTCTATTTAATTTCAAATCGATAATCCAGATATTATTGATAACTTTACCCATTATATTGCAATATAATACTGATCAACTACAGTATATGTTTTGGAATAACACCGCCTTTATGCTTCTTGACCAGCTCCAGACGTTTTTCGAAACCGTCACAGGCACGACTTCCATCGGCATTTCGTCCCAAATTTGTTTGATTACGGTTTTGAATTGGTTCATATTAGACGCCCTGTGGTCATTTACCTTCGCCAGCATGTATAACCAAACGAAATAACGACTGTTAGCATCAAAAAAGTGCTCAGTTTTGTGTTACCTATCAAAATGCGCGGTCTTACTCCGGAACAACGAAAAAGTATCGTGCACAAATGGTGCACTGTGAGCGGACTCTCCTTGAGAAAATTGGCCAAGGAAGAAGGTGTAAGCGTCGGAGCGGTACGATCTGCAATTCGAAAATATAGAGAACAGTGTACGTTTGAAGATGTGCCGAAGAGTGGTCGGAAATCTGGTCCTGTTAGTCCGGATATCGATAAAAAGATCAGGGATGCCTACAAGCGAAAACCAGCGACTTCCGTTCGGGATGTTGCGAAAAAACTAGGGACCTCGTCGAGTAACGTCATGCGTGCCAAAGAAAAACTTGTGCTAAAAACATACCGAAAGCAGAAAAAACCCAAAAGGAACCCAAAACAGGCCGCGTCCGTGAAACCACGGGCCCGCAAACTCTACGATTCGTTATTGTGTAGAAATTCTGGGTGTATAATAATGGACGATGAAACGTATGTGAAACTAGATTACAAAACGCTTCCCGGAGCACAATTCTATACTGTAAACGAAGACAAAGACATCCCCGAAACGGAGAAGGCAATTTTTACCGAAAAATTCGGTAAGAAGGTTATGGTTTGGCAGGCAATATGCAAGTTTGGTAAAACATCTAATCCGTACATCACAACGGAGACGATGAACACTCAAAAATACGTTAAGGAATGTCTCCAGAAGCGATTATTGCCGATGATCAGGCAGCACGAAGGTCAAGTAGTGTTTTGGCCTGATTTGGCGTAATTTTATTACGCAAAGGACACATTATAATGGTACAAAAGTCAAAATGTATGTTTCGTGCCGAAAGACATGAATCCGCCGAACTGCCTGGAGGCACGGCCAATCGAGACTTTTTGGGCTTTACCAAAGCAAAGCTTCGAAAATTCATAAAACCAGCGGACGACATCCAAAAATTTAAAGAAGGTTGGCCAAAAGTGCTCAAAATGGTGGGAAGTACCACTGTGCAGAAGCTAATGGGCCATGCCTCCCCAAAACATCACTGACGCAGCACTTTGGAACCGTGGAATATTTCTATCACTCTCTGAAACAGTTCTCGAAGAGAGAGCCCACAATCTGTCGTTCTGGACATTGTGGGAATGTTGCAAGACGAATAACTTTTCGTCGGACAAGATAAATTCTTCCCCACTGTGCCGTGACAAAAGCAGACTTGCTCTTTCGATTCGTTTCTGCTTGGAAGGTTCCGAAACTCCGTGAACCTTACGTTTCTTGAAAGCTTGGAATCCGAGGCCATTTTGCAGTATATTGTGCATTGACGATCTCGATACTTTCAGATCTGCGGCCATTTTACGTACAGAGCGCTGTGATTTTTGTCTAATCCGTTCCCTTCCCACTTTAACAACTCGTGCAGTCCGCACCGTACGAGTACGACCGGATCTCTTCCGGTCATCCAACGAGCAGGTGTCACGGTACCTTCGGATGGTTCGGTACACAAAATTCCGCTTTACTCCGAGGTTTTTCAAATTTCTGAAAATAGCGTCCAGGCGCTCACCTTTCAAAAACTTTTTTATCACCACAGCACGAAACTCCTTCATCGCTGGTAAAAGATAAACACTGAATGAAAACAATCGGACATAACCTAAAAGCGTTTGTGTAAACATAGTGCAAAACTACACCAAAACATACGTTAAGCATGTTGAGTAGTTGCACGACACCAATGCAAGGAAAAAGTGTATGAGAATATATTGGACACGGTGTAAATCAAATAAATCGAGCAAATATGACGTTTCCATATGTCACTGTTAATTTTGTTTGATTTTCTTCGTAGTAATATGGATAGTTTGATAACTTAACTTAATTATATACAAAATTGATTGATATAGCATCTCCGCTTTTTAAAATGACAATAATCAAAGCATTGCCCTCATAAATATTTAAATTCAATTCAAATAGCTATGTTCATTTGTACTTGAAAACAGCATTAAATAATAACTTGTTTTTGAACTTGTGGAACATTTGTAAATTATATATAACTAAATATAACTCTACTGATTCAAAACTTTTGGAAAACGACATCACAAAGATACATCCTTTGATATGACTTGTTCTAGGGGCGGTTGCTCAGACAACCAAAAGTCGTTTAACAAAAATCATATGGTATCGTATATCCTCACATTTTAAGTCAACATCGCATTTGATTGTAGTCTTCATCGTATTATGCTTAGGTGAAATCGTAAAGCGAGCAAATTTTCGACTCAT